>JAULAV010006724.1:0-50001 GCA_030789695.1 Scilla litardierei | reverse complement strand
GTAATATATTGAGTCAAGAGAGACTCAACCGGAGAGACGGCCCTCTGTTGGCCATACTGCTGCTGCTGCTGGAATGGCTGCTGATTCCCGGGGGCGTAAAATTGTTGCTGAGGTTGTTGCTGAAATGGTTGCTGTTGAAATGGTTGTTGTTGAACCTGGCTCTGCTGTGGCCTAGCCGGCTGATATGTTTGTGGCTGCGGCTGCTGAGGCGGCGAGGGCTGAAATGGTGGCCGGTAACTGAAGTTTGGGTGGTTCCGGTTGTTTGGAGAGTAGGCCGGGTTGGAATTGGTCCTTGGCGGATACGGCGCATTTCCCGTAGGGTTGTAAAATAGTGCACTCGCCTGATCCAACGGTGGTGAGATGTCACCACCGTCGAATTCCCCAAAGAATTCGGACTCTACCACAGAAATTTACTGTGTACCGGCCCCACCGGCTCCTACCATTAGTGCGGAGATCTGGGTCAAAAGCAAGTCAAACTTGCTTGAAAGTTTGTCGACGTCCTCGACTCTGTGTATACCCCCGGATCTTGGTGTGGCCCTCTCGTCACACCACCGCTCATTGTTGGATGCCATATTTTCCAGAATATGTCCGACATCTTCCTCGCTCCTAGACATGAAGGAACCCCCAGTCGCGGCGTCCATAGAAGATTTCAGGTCATCCCTCAACCTATTGTAGAACAGATTAATAATCTGCCACTTCGGAAGCTCATGGTGAGGGCATCTTCTTTGCATTTCTTTATATCTCGTCTAAGCTTCATGCAAGGACTCGTGGCTGGCCTGGGAGAAGGAGGAGATCTCACTCCTCAACTTCATGGTCTTCCCCGGAGGAAAGAACTTCGTCAGAAAAGCGTTGGAGAGCTTCTCCCAGGTGTTGAAAGTGTTGGGGTCCTTCCCCCTAAGCCATTGCTTGGCTTTGTCTCGCAAAGAGAAGGGGAACAGCTTCAGACGGATAGCCTCTGTCGGACACCATTAATCCGGAAGGTGTCACATTTATCCAAGAAGGAGTCTAGGTGCTCGATCGGGCTCTCCATGGGTGCACCCGCAAACTGGTCCTGCTGGATCCATGTCACTAGAGACGGCTTTAGCTCAAAGCTTTGGGCCGCAATAGCTGGAGAACGGATGGCGGAAGTCGACTCGATGGATGGCATCGAGTACTCCAACATAGACTTGTGAGGTGGGGTGTTCTCCTCCATGGATTCGGGATCCTCTCTTCTTCGCTTCTTGGCCTCTAAACGCCTAAGGGTGGCGTTAATCTCTGGATCGAGGGGAATCAAGTCGTCAAGACTCCTTGAACTCCTGCGCATGAAAAACAACAAACACCCGTGAAGCGACAAGTGGGAAAGAAACAGATAAAATAAGAAATAAAAATAAGAAAAATAAAAAAGAAAAAGGAGAATGCGAAAATTATCGCGAGGTAGGGATGTGAGCTAGACACGAGGGTTCAAGAGATCCTAAAATAACAAGCACGTTGCCTCCCCGGCAACGGCGCCATAAACTTGACCGGGAGCCCCCAGCTTCTGCGATGTGGGCGCGGTGTCGGTTTACCGCAAGTGCACGGTTAGTGTAGGGTGCGGGAATATCGAACTCATGGAGGCAAGGTTGTGCTTGAGTCAGGTAGGACCTAAATCACCCCGAGGGGCGAGCTAGCCCGAATCGGTAGATGGTTGTCACAAAAGGTAATAAAGGGTATGAACAACAAGAAAGAAAACCCGGGACTTTGGTTTCCAACCCGACGAGAGACTCTCGCCGATACGGCCTACGGGTATGGATACCGATCGGGATTAGGGTCTAATGGTGAGACGTTGCCTCTGAAAGTGATACCGGCATCCCATGGGCCCGATATTCCGGTCGGTGCCCAGGATGATACGCCGGACTTTCCGGATTCGATCAGTGGGCACTCCCGTGTCCATTAACACTGATCGATCCCGGGAGCACTAAGCCCGTAACGATAACTCCCAACATCTCATCCTGTCGCTCCTGCGTGCTAGGATTCGACGTCTACGCTATGGGTGTGAGCTATGGCTAGGGAGTCAACCGCCAAGTTTATTCCCCCTTGGCCCAACGGTCAAAGGCGGTCTTTTTCCCGCCGATGACAATGAAACACCCCGCGTAACCGTTAGATTCCTAATCACTATCGATTTCCTAACCCTATGGACGCATCGGGAAGAGCCCCCGAAGGGGTTTCCACCAAAATCCCAGATTTGGGAACTACTCACAAAAATCCATGAAAAAGCGATCTAAATAAAAATTAACCGTTGGAATCATAATCGGACAATTGCAATGCGGAAGTAATAGAGTAGATAAGACAATACTAAAATTTGAGAAAGATCTGAAAACTTACAAAAGAGTAACAATTACAGCCGTCACAAAGTGATAAAACAGTAAAAAACTAGCAGCTCCCGTTTCTGGAACCCTAGGGGTTCTATTTATAGACTCTCGCATCAACCGATCGGTTGACAAGTCAACCGATCGGTTGATCCGTTACAAAATAATAACAGAAAACGACGAGCTTTCACCCGATCACATGAACCGGTCGGGTGAGTTCTTGAGTGACCGGTTGGATCTTGGAGCAGTCGGGTGAAGCGATCGGTTTGGCGCCCGTGTCTTCAGCTCTTCATCTTCAGCTACAGATGAACCGATCGGGTGAGAGTCACATGATCGGTTGGCATTTTGCTCGAGAAAACAGAGAACAGGCCCCCGCTGAACCGGTCTGCGAACCGGTCCGGTGACTTCCATGTGAGCTCCGGCTGAGACCGGGTGGTGCACGCGTGCATCACCCGATCGGTTGGAGATGACCAACCGACCGGGTGAGGGGCTGAAAGATGAATTCTTCGACGTTTGACCCCCTGGATCACGCGTGACTTCTCCCGTTGCTCCGGGGACTTGGGATATCATCGTTAAACGTCCCCTACGTGGTCAATCCCCTGCAATCATGGATAAACAAAGAAAAGCGAAAGAAAACGAGAAAATACAAGAAAACGAATAAAAGACGGCGGAAAAACACGGAGAAACACAAAAGAAAATGTGTGTGAATATATGTAATATAAACGCACGTCAGTCGTGCCCAGCCTTCCCCAACGGAGGACTCATGGCCCTGGGCCGGGCCCTCACCTCCCTCGGCGGGCCCGCTCCCCGAAGGTTACGATCGGTCCCTGTGGCCGTGGGATTGAAGGAGTCAGTTTTCTCCGATTGCAGAGTGGCTGCTCGGTTGACTGAAAACTGCAGCCTCCCTACAGACCAATCCGTGCTGGACAGGATAAAAGGTGATCACTTGGCTGCCTTCATAGTTCAGGCTGGTCAGCAAGTGAGGACTTTCGCACACTCTGTCCCTTGTATTGGCCTTCAACTCATTCCCGTCTCTTGATGCAATTATCCTCGGTCGGGCTTTCGATAAGGCATCACTTCACGGTACTCTCGTGGGCTAAGGCCGACCATGCACATGAACCTGAGGCTGAGGAGGGCGAAGGAGAGGCGAGCCAACTGGCCGAGGCATGCACTAGGTCCCTAGAGACTCAGGTGGCCGAGCTCTCCGCTGCCCTGGAGAAGTCAGAGCTGGAGAAGGCCTTGGCCTTAATCGAGAAGGCAAAGGCCGAGGATCGAATAGCCGAGCTTACGAAGGCCGCTGAGCCTGGCATGGACATCAGTCCAGTTGTCGAAGCCGACGCTGTAGAGCTTGCCAGCCTCCTGGAGGCGACAGAGGAGAGAGAACGGGTTCTTCTGGCCAAGCTCAACACGAGCTCCAGAGAAACTGAAAAGGAGCTGGCGGAGCACCAGCGCCAGGTTGCCGTCCTCGAGGGTCGGATTCAAGAGCTGGGAGCGGTGATTCCGAGCGGATTGCCCGGGACGCCCTGGATGAGTACGTCTCGTCCTTTATGGCCGGGGCTATGTTTGACGCGTTCGAGAGGGGATTCACCCGCTGCTAGTCTGAGATCCAGCGTAAATTCCCGCTCTCCGGGGTTCATTTTGAGGAGCTCCGGCTAGACTCTGAGGGCAAGGAGGCACAGGATGGACCTCCTGAGCGGTCCACTGGCATTCCCGAAGGGGCTCCGGATGCTTGCGAGGGAGAGGAGTCTTAGCCCTTTAGTCTCATGATTTTTTTTTGCAAATCCAAGCTCATCTTTTGTGTAATACACCCCCCTTTTGTTTTGCAATGAAGTTCCATTTTTGCTTGTGGTCGTTCATCCACCTCCTTCCGCCTGGGACAGGGCATTCCTACGGGGCTGGTCGGAGAAATTTCCTTGCACACCTTGGAGATCTAGTTGTCGAGCTTCTTCACCAGGATTCTCAGTCGCACGAGTGGCCGAGGCACCGCTCTCGAGCTCAGGGGAGGGAGCCGGTCGCTCTGCGGGAGAGTCCCATCTCGGATCTTACAGGCGATCGGACGGCCAGCCTATTGGGGGAGTTTCCCCCAGCCTTATGGTGTATTGGGTTGGTCGACCAACTGAGGGAAGCTATCCCTCATGCTCACGGTCGACCGATAAGCTGACATGCTGGGGGAGTTGCCCCCAGCCTTACGGTCGGTTGGATTGGTCAGCTAGTTAGGGGTGTGACCCTTAGTCTTACAATTGATCGTCGGGCCCGCCCACTGGGGGAGTTGCCCCCAGCCTTACGATTGGCTCCATGACCGACCCGTTGGGTGAGATGCCCCCAGCCTTACGATCGGTCAGTTGACCGACCCGTTGGGGGAGTTGTCCACAGCCTTACGGTCGATTTGAGTCGTTCAGCCTGCTGGGAGAGCTACCCCAGTCTCACGACTGGACGACGGACCGACCTGCTGGGGGAGTTGCCCCCAGCCTTACGATCGATCCTCCAAACTGGCTGGCCCGGGGAGTTACTCCCAGCCTACCAGACGGTTGCGTGGCCTACCCGCTTGGGGGTTTGTTCCCCATTCTTGTGGTCAACCATCGAGACGCTCAGCTAATGAGGTTTCCCCCCATCTCGAGTGGGTCTATCAAATGAATAGAGATTGGAAGATTTGTTCCTTCTTTTTTCAATGCATTCATTCGGATAAATGGAAGGGGAGGATACATTTGTGGCCGACCTCACTGATTGTACTTGCGCAAGTGTTCGGCATTCCAAGTGTGAGTCAGAACATTCCCTTCCAAATTGGCTAGCCGGTAGGTTGCGGGTCCGAGGAATTCGGTGACCTTGTAAGGTCCTTCCCACTTAGCGGCTAGGTTCCCTTTGCGTGTAATCTCTGGGCTGAAGGCCGCCTTTCTGAGGACCAGATCCCCTTGGTGGAAGCTTCTTCCCCTAACCCGGGAATTGTAATAACGTGCCACCTGCTGTTTCTGTCGGATGATAGTGGCCGAGGCCTGCTCCTGTCACTCGCCCATGAGTTCCAGACAGAGCTCCAAGCCTTCCAAGTTTCTCTCCATGTCGAAATGCTTTATGCGAAGAGATTCCTCGATCACCTCAACAGGCACCACCGCCTCGACGCCATATGCGAGTATGAAAGGGGTTTCGCTCGTGGCCTGCTTATGGGTCGTCCGGTATGACCAGAGTATCCACGGGAGTTCCTCCGACCACCTCCCTTCAGCATCTGCTACCTTCTTACGGAGGGGCTCGATGATGCATTTGTTGGCGGCTTCGGCCATCCCGTTAGTCTGAGGGTGTGCCACCGAAGCGACCATAAGTTTGATCTTCCATTCCGCACAGAAATCCTTGAACCCCGCAAAATCAAACTTCTTCCCATTGTCCGTGACGATGGATCGGGAAATCCCAAACCTTGAGATGATGAAGTACCACACGAAACTCTTTGCCTTCTTCCAGGCGATAGAGGCTAGGGGTTTCGCCTCAATCCATTTGGTGAGTAGTCCACTGTCACGATCAAGTACTTCCTCTGCCCCCTCCTGTAAGTGATGGTTTCGAGGATGTCGAGTCTCTATTTAGCGAAAGGCATGTGGCTGATTATCGGAACGAGCTCCGATGAGGGGATGAGCCGAGTTTGGCAAACCTCTGGCATTCCTGGCACATCTGGACGTATTCAGTAGCATCGTTGACTAAGGTTGGCTAGTAATACCCTTGCCTCAAGATTCTCTGGGCAATCATCTTGCCCCTATGGTGATTCCCGTAGATCCCCTCGTGCACCTCTCGGAGGACGTAGTCAGCCTTCCGAGGTCCGAGGCACTTGAGGTAGGAAACGACATCCGTCTTCGTCCAGTTTCTTTTATACAGCGCCCCGTCATGGATCACGTACCGGAGTGCCCTTTGCTTCGGGATCGATGCTTGTCCAGGTCCAACGGAACTTCTCCTCTGGAGAGATATCAAACGATCGGATCTATCCAAGTGGGCTCCTCGTCGATGGCCATGACTTCCTTCTCCTCTGTACTGGGGAACTGGAGGTTCTCCACGTAGATGGCGTGACCTAACTCCTTGGAGAGGAGGAGGCCAATTTTGACAAGGTGTCCACACGAGAATTCTCCGACCGTGGGAGGTGGAAGGTCTCGCCTCGCTTGAATTTGGACAGCTTAGTTTTGGTTGAGGCAAGGTAGTGCTGCATCACCGCTTCGTGAGCCTTGTAGTATCCCTGCAACTGATGGATGACAAGCTTTGAATCACTGAGGAGGCATACGAATTTTGCTCCGAGTTCTCGGGCCAACCTCAAACCGTTTATGGCGGTATCGTACTTGGCCACGTTGTTGGTGGCCGGAAACTCGAACCGGAGCGCGTATTCGACGATGTTCCCGTCAGGCGATCGGATGACGATTCTGGCCCCATTCCCTGCCCGTGTAGCTGATCCGTCTATATGGACTACCCATGTATCCTGGCCCCCTGGGCGATCGGTAAGAATGATGTCAGTCGAAAGGAAAGACAAGGGTTGGGGAGTTACCGCGGACGATGACATTTCTTCAGAGGGTCTTCCTCCTTCTATGGTGCATTCGACGATGAAGTCTGCTAGGGCCTGTCCCTTTATGGCCATCCACGGCTTAAACTGGAGGTCAAACTTGCTCAGCTCCACCCCCCAATTCAGCATCCTCCCCATCCGGTCGAACCACTTGAGGTTCTGCTTGAGTTGGGAATCTGTGAGGACCAGTATCGTGTACACTTGGAAGTAGGGTCGGAGTCTCCGGGTCGAGAGTACGAGGGCGTATGCGAGCTTCTCCATGGGTGTGTACCGTCCCTCTGCATCCTTCAAAACTCGGCTGGTATGGTACACCGGCCTCTGCACTCTATCATCTTCCCTGATCAGCACCGAGCTCACCGCCTCCCCCGCACAGGCTAGGTAGAGGCTCAATGATTCTCCCTCTCTGGGTTTGGAAAGGAGCGGTGGACCACGGAGGTACTCCTTGAGTTCGACGAACGCTCGGGCGTAGTCCTTGTCCCATCGCACAATCTTCCTCTCATTGGCAGCATCGACAAGTGCTTTCCTTAGGGTCCTGAAGAAAGGAAGGGACCTCTCCGTCGACTTGTAGAGCAGCAATGCGTCCATTTAGTCTCTGCAGCTCTTTGATTGTCGTCGGTTCTAGCATGTTGACCAAAGCCTCGATCTTTTTGGGGTTAGCTTCGATGCTGCGATTAGTGATCATAAACCCCAGGAACTTGTCGGACCTCAACCCGAATGTGCACTTCGTGGGATTGAGTCTAATGTTGTGTTTTCGTAGCCGCTCGAAGGTCTCCCTGAGGTCTGTGATGTGGTCAGTTGGACCTCTCGACATGACCAACATATCTTCTACGTAGACTTCCAGGTTCCTCCTTATCTGAGAGTCGAACACCTTGTTGACCATTCTCTGGTAGGTCACCCCCATGTTCTTCAGGTCGAATGGCATCTTCTTATAGCAGAAGGTCCCTCGGTCTGTGATGAAGGACGTCTTCTCTTCGTCCCGAGGGTCCATCTGGACCTGGTTGTATCTGGAGTAGGCATCCATGAAGCTGAGCATCTCGTAGCCAGAGGCGTTGTCCATGAGATGATCGATGCAGGGAAGCAGGTAGATGTCCTTGGGGTAAGCCTTATTGAGGTCGCTGAAGTCCACGTGCATTCACCACTTGCCGCGCTGGACTTTTTCACCATTACGACGTTGGACAGCCACTTCGGGTACCAGACTTCCCGGATGAAGCCGGTGTCGAGCAGGCGTTCCACTTCCTCAGTGGCGGCCTTCCTCTTTTCACCACCCAAGTTCCTCTTCTTCTGCCTGACCGGTTTAAAATTGGGGTCGACGTTTAGCTGGTGCATGATCACTCGGGGATCCACGCCGGGCATGTCGTCGGGTGACCACGCAAAGACGTCTAGATTGGCCTCCAAGCACTCGATCAACTCGCCTCTCAAGCTCGGGTCCAGCCCAGACCCGATGGTGACGAATCTTTATTCGACATCCGTGACATGGATTAGCTCTGGCTGCTCCCCAGGGGTGGGCCTCGGTCCGTACCTTAGGTCAAGTGAGGCCATCGGATCATCATGCCACTCTGCATGTTCTGCGTTGGCCAGCTGGTAGCAGATCTTCGGCTTTCTCAGATCGCCCTCAACCTGTCCAATCCCCCTCGGGGTCTGGAACCTGACTGTCCGATGGAGGCTTGAGACCACCGCTTTGACAGCGTTGAGAAGCGGGCGACCGATGATCCCATTATACGTTGATCCGATTCTCAGTGCTACGAACTCATCGCCAAGGTCACCGAGTCAGGCGGCTTTTTGAGCGTGAAAGGGAGGCGGATCGCCCCTACGATGGGTGTGGGATGACCCATGAAACCTATCACGGGCCCTGAGCATGCCTCCAGGTCTTTGTCCCGAGCCACATCCTCTCAAGGGTCGACATGAAAAGGATGTCACATGAGCTGCCAGTATCAACGAGTAGCCATCTCACAACGGCAGCATCGATGACGGTGGATACTACGAGTGCTTCATCGGGCCGTGACTTCTCCCTCCCCACGCCCCCCGCCGATAGGGAGGAGTGAGGAAGGGTTTCCGGATTCCACGTCATTGTCCCCTGCGAGGCCAGACCGAGGCTTGTCTGGCCCTCCGGCCCGGGAAGCGCACCGAGCAGTCAAGGTTCTCCCCTATCGATCGTGATACGACCAAGGTACCGATATTGAGGCTGCAGCCCTCCTTCGTCGGGATGGTCAAGGCCGCATCATCGCTGGTGTGGATGCTTTACGTGGGTGTTAGCTTGTTCCCACAGACGGTGCCAGATGTTTATGGGTGTTTTCTCACCACTGGATCGTTGACCGGTGGTTTGACGGTCAACGTGGTCAAGGGATCAGTTTGAATTCCTTGGTCCCACCAAGCGTGCGTATTCTCAACCAGGGTTGTGTGAGTGACCGGCGCCCCGTTTACAGTATGGGCGCGTTGTCGTTTTACCGCAAGTGCACGGTTAGTGTAGGGTGCGGGTTTATCGAACTCAGGGAGGTGGATGGCTTGAGTGACTACTAGCCTCGCCTAGGTCGTGTGCTAGCTACGCGGATAATGTGGGTGAAGTGTAGAAATAAAAGAAAGAATTGAAAAAGGCACGAAATGAATCCCCGCTAACACGGGCTAGAGCATTCATGACACTTGACATTTGACTTGACCCAGGGTGAGACATTGCCCCAAAAGATGGTACCTAGCGTCCCTTGCCCGATATTCCGATCGGTACCAAGCACGCTAGGCCTACCCGGTTCCGGACGGTGGGCATTCCCATGTCCATTAACACCTTCCGCAACCGGGAGCATTAAGGCCACAATGATAACTCCCAACACTTCGTCCAAGCCGTTCCCCCGCGCGAGGATTCGATGTCTACACTAGGGGCGTGAGCTGTGGCTAGGGAGTCAACCGCCAAGTTTATTCCCCCTTGGCCCGACGGTCAGAGGCGGTCTTTCTCCCGCCAATGACAATGAAACACCCCCGCGTAACCCTAATGGCCAAATAGGTCGAATGTGATTTCTAGCAATACATCGAAGCGGGTTTTGACTGGACAAGCACCCGGACCCCAATTCCCAACACATCTAGTGTGTTGCCGTACGAATTGGACTCAGATTGCTAGAAATTCCCATTGACACATTTCATCGAACACATGCCATGCAACCAAGCCAAATGTAAATTTCCAAGCATCAATCCTACCCTAACCCGTATTAGGGTTCATCAAACACTACTCGATGGTGAAGAACATGATAGAAAGCAATAATAATGACAAACAAACATTCACCATCAAGCAAAGCAATTACAACACAACACAATGAAATGGTAAAACAAGAGAAAGAAATACTTATCTTGAGTTTGAATCTTCAATCCAATACAAGATTTATTAACCAAAAGACCTAATCTAATCTAACCTAAAGCTCACAAGAGAAAGGGGCAAAAGCCCTAAAAACTGAGAAAGAACCCCCCTCCAAGTCGTGCCCCAACTTCTATTTATAAACCCCCCAAAAAACCTTAACAGTTCGGGTCCAGAACTGTCAAAAAAAACCCACCCGATCGGGTGGAAACTCACCCGATCGGGTGGAATAAACAGAGAGCTCAGATTCGCAGAAACAGATCTCACCCGGTCGGTTGACAAGTCAACCGATCGGGTGAAATGAAATTCCAGACTGCATCCAGTTTCAGCACATAGCTGCGCTTAGAAAATTCCAGGAAAATCTAGAAAAATCGGATTTGGGCATGCGACCTATCGTTGGAAATCTAACGACGATGCCGACGCTAGAAAAATAATAGATCACCCAAAATCATTCTGGAATGATAGCAGATCTTTAATGAATGAGCAGCGGTGCGCGAAAGCGGAAGAAAAGGCCACCCGATCGGTTGAAACATCAACCGATCGGGTGAGCCGCTTGTTGCTTTGGCCGTCGGGCTTCGGGAGCTTCAATCGATCGCTGAGGAGAACGGGTGGCATGACCGGGTCATCGTTTGGGAAAATTCAGCTTTAGATGAACCAATCGGGTGAGATATCACCCGATCGGTTGGAATTAAGCTCCAACTTCCCGAGAACTCTGTTGGGATGAACCGGTCGGCGAACCGGTCGGTTGACTTTGCACATTACTCCAACTTCAGTCTGGGTCGTGCACGCGTGCATCACCCGATCGGTTGGCTGTGTCCAACCGATCGGGTGGGGGCTGAAAAGTGGCAATCTTGGTCGTTTGACCCCCTGGATCACGCGTGACCCCTCCCGTTGCTCCGGGGACTCATGATATCATCGTTTTATGTCCCAAATGCTGTAAATTCCTGCAAAACACGGAAAACACGGAAAAGTGAAAGAAAACAAGAAAACGCGCGAAAACGAATAAAAGACGGCGGTAAAATACAGAAAAACACGGAAGAAAACGTGCGTAAATATATGAAATATAAACGCACGTCAAAATACCCCAAGCTGAACTCTTCCTCGTCCTCGAGGAAGACGAGTGAGAGTAGGAGCTCGGAGGGAGAAAATAGAGAGAAAGAGAGAAAAAGAGAACTCTGTATCCTAGATCGCCCGTCAGGGCCAACAAAATCAAAAACGATACACCAAGCAAGCAGACGCCAAATCATATTACTAAACCAAGGAATACGAGTCCAGACAAGTGCCATGGGCCCACGCGGTGAAGCGCGAGTGAGTGCGGTCGTGTGCTAGCAGACGGTGTCACTATTTACGATGTGCAATAAAGCTCCATATACACGTACCCAAAGAAAGACCCAAATATCGATTCGATTCAAATAAAGCGGTGAATATATAGCTCAAGCATGCATGAGAATAGAGCAAGAATCGAAACATATCATGCGTCATGGACTCCACAACTAGGGTTAAGGAAATCACCACACTATAGCCTAGATAATAGCCAAAAAGTTCCTAAGCCAAGTGTTTTCGAAAACGATGGGGGTTGAGATGATGTGGAGTAGAACACTCGGTGCAAATTCTCGCCTTCCCTTTATTCTCGGCAAGTAGGAAAAAATATTCACACGGGAATTTTTTTGGGTTTTGGGTATTTGTATTTTTTTTGGATTTTTGGATATACATATTTTTTTTCTCTTTTCTTTTTTTGGGTTTTTCTTTTCTCTCTTTTTTTGGATTTTTGGATATTGGGATATTTACATGTGTACTCTCCCAAGTGGGAGAACAGTACACGACGAGGGGATTTGCACCAAGCAAAACAAAAAAAGAAATCGCAATCTAAACACTTGGGCAAAGGAAACTATTCTCGCTAATTGGAGCATAGGCTAAATGGGTTATCCTAGTCCTTAGTTGTGGAATACCGACACATGCGAAATGAAGTACACGATATATATATAGCATGCAGAAGCATACATGGAAAATAAATTCCGCATATTCAAATCGAAGCATGATAATCTAGGGGTCATCCAAGGGTAGGTATATAAAACAACATCACAAAGTAGAAGCACACTATAAGCTAGATACGACACACGACTCACATAAAAGCAAAGTGGACCCACGAAGCGTGAAATGCAAGAGGACTCGATAACCTAGAGTTAGTGAGTGTGATTATCGATGCCATGCTAGGTGTGTGTGATTTTGTGGCAATTCATCATATGGGGTCATCTCTAGGAGAGAGAGAGAGAGAGAGAACAAAAGATGAGAAGAAAAAGAAAAACACGATGGAAAACGACTCAAAAACGAAGAAAAACGACACAAATGACGCACGAAGTGCGACTCCCCCAAGCTGAAACTTGCATTGTCCTCAAAGCAATAGTAGTGAATACGAGAGGGCAATGAAAATGGGGGGAGTTACGCACCGACACAAAAAATGAAAAACACGAAAAACACATGAGCGAAACTAAAAAATAAAGAAAAAGAAACACTCAAATAAAAGGTATAAAACACGACAAAAGAGCACCTAGACACAAACACACAACAACGACACACGAAAACATGCCCACAAATCGATTTCCCCCAAGCTGAACATGACAATACCAGTGAAACGATATGATCAATGTGATGTAGAAATATGCAAGGGGAAGATCGGAAAAGAAAAGAAAGAAATCAAAATGCAGAAGAGACAGTGTGCTCATTCTCCTCGAAAGAGGATGAGGGTGAAATGATAGAAGGGCACGACATGAAGGGTTATTAAGATGCAAAAGCAAACCCTAGATACGCTCCCCTCGCTAATGAGAGGAGACGAGATTATTCAAATCCAAACTAGAAAGCTGTAAATTTTTACACTACTGGATTAGGATACACCTGAGCATAGGTGGATCCAAGATCTGAAGTGGGGCAGGTAGATGCTCTAACTGCTTCTTCTGTGGCTCCGCCAGAAGCACTGTGCCACGTGTGCCAATGGACCCAAGCAATGCACCTCCAAGCATCCCTCGTAGGTGTCCACCTGTGACCTGCAAAGGACGAGGTGCATTAGTCCATGGCAAGAAATTATTTCCCAAAATAAATGTATCCCAGAGATAGTCGTCGGTAAATGATGGTAAAATATATGAAATGTGGCGAACACTCCCTGGAAATGGTATGCTATCCTCTGTGCTAGCGACGATCAAATCCCCGCTCTCCATGTGAAGTTGCTCTCCAGGTGGTGACACACCGTGGCATACCTCAAGGGAAGTAGATCCTATGTCCTGCGAGAGATATGGTATGCCAAATATATACGAGTCTAAAGAGATAGGAAGTGAAAAGCGAGACTCAAAAGTGGAGTGAGAGTGAGTATGAACATCTCCCTGAATAGGGGCAATATGCTCAAGTAGATGCTCAGCCGCAGAAGAAGTGGAGAGCGACGGTAAAGGTAGATGTGACTCGGGCTCCATAGAGTGGACCATCGTATCCAAACCCTTATGCACATCCTCCTCGACGATATGCTCATGCTCCACCATCTGCCCGATGTCCTGAATGACATCCTCATGGTTGACCACCGACCAAGGAGGAAGCTGTGACAGAGATGGCTGTGGAGGTGGATGTGGAGCGGACCACTCGTATGTGATCGTGGTGTCGTCGTCCTCACGTACATCCTCTTCGCCGGTATGCATAAGCTCTGTGGTCTCCTCGGTGCTCTCATAGGACTCATATGGGGTATCCAGATAAAGATGAAAAGTCTCTCCCACAGATCCTAGAGAAATCTCCCCATCCTCACTATCATCATCAAAAATGCTTCGTCATCCAAGTGGTAGTGTGGGAAAATTGGGGCATCGGCATGAGATGTGTCTATGGTTGCTGATGGCATGGTGGTCTCAACCATGAAGGTGGGTATTTCCTCTCCTTCATCCCCTCTCCTCGGTGTCGGCTCGGTGATTGGTACCATCAAGTTTTGTAATATTTGGCCTTGGTTAAACATGGCACTTTCAAGGAGAGACACGAGGCTTGATTCTTCTTGTGTGTGTGGAGGGGTATAAGGTTGAGGAAATGGATGGGAGGTGTTTGGGCTAAGGTTGTGGGAAAATGTTTGGCCTTGGGGTGGGGGAAGGCTCTCAAGCGTAAATGGGCAATCATAATACACATGCCCCGCCATCCCACAAGTCTCACAAACCACAACCGAATAAGGATTGTATCCTCCCATCTGAGCATCGAAATTTGATCTCCACATGGTTACACCAAAGGTACCTGGACAACAAAAATAAGAAAACTAGAGAGGAGCGTCAATAGTACAAGAAAATAACAAAAAGATAATATAATAGTGGGGGAAAAATTTCTTGGTTATTGAATATTTTTTTTAAAAAAAAGAAAAATAAATTTTTTGTGTTTTTATGCGTAGTCTAACGAACCCAAGCTAAGCTAATATCAAACCGAACGCCTCCCCGGCAACGGCGCCATAAACTTGACCGGCGCCCCGTTTACGGTACGGCGGCGCGGTGTCGTTTACCGCAAGTGCACGGTTAGTGTAGGGTGTGGGAATATCGAACTCAGGGAGGCGGGGTTGTGCTTGGGTCAGGTAGGACCTAAATCACCCCGAGGGGCGAGCTAGCCCGAATCGGTGAATGGTTGTCACGAAAGGAAATAAAGGGGATTAACAACAAGAAAGAAACCCCGGGACTTTGGTTTCTGACCCGACGAGAGACTCTCGCCGATACGACCTACGAGTATGGATAGCGATCGGGATTAGGGTCTAATGGTGAGACGTTGCCTCTGGAAGTGGTACCGGCGTCCCATGGGCCCGATATTCCGGTCGGTGCCCAGGATGATACACCAGACTTCCCGGATTCGATCAGTGGGCACTCCCGTGTCCATTAACACTGATCGATCCCGGGAGCACTAAGCCCGCAAAGATAACTCCCAACGTCTCATCCTGCCGCTCCCGCGTGCTAGGATTCGACGTCTACGCTATGGGTGTGAGCTATGGCTAGGGAGTCAACCGCCAAGTTTATTCCCCCTTGGCCCAACGGTCAAAGGCGGTCTTTTTCCCGCCGATGACAATGAAACACCCCGCGTAACCGTTAGATTCCTAATCCCTATCGATTTCCTAACCCTATGGACGCATCGGGAAGAGCCCCCGAAGGGGTTTCCACCAAAATCCCAGATTTGGGAACTACTCACAAAAATCCATGAAAAAACGATCTAAATAAAAATTAACCGTTGGAATAATCGGACAATTGCAATGCGGAAGTAATAGAGTATATAAGACAATACTAAAATTTGAGAAAGATCTGAAAACTTACAAAAGAGTAACAATTACAGCCGTCACAAGGAGATAAACAGTAAAAAAATAGCAGCTCTCGTTTCTGGAACCCTAGGGGTTCTATTTATAGACCTTCGCATCAACCGATCGGTCGACAAGTCAACCGATCGGTTGATCCGTTACAAATTAATAACAGAAAACGGCGAGCTTTCACCCGATCACATGAACCGGTCGGGTGAGTTCTTGAGTGACCGGTTGGATCTTGGAGCAGTCGGGTGAATCGATCGGTTCGACGTCCGTGTCTTCAGCTCTTCTTCTTCAGCTATAGATGAACCGATCGGGTGAGAGTCACCCGATCGGTTGGCATTTTGCTCGAGAAAACAGAGAACAGCCCCCCGCTGAACCGGTCTGTGAACCGGTCGGGTGACTTCTTTATGAGCTGCGGCAGAGACCGGGTGGTGCACGCGTGCATCACCCGATCGGTTGGAGATGACCAACCGACCGGGTGAGGGACTGAAAGATGAATTCTTTGGCGTTTGACCCCCTGGGTCATGCGTGACTTCTCCCGTTGCTCCGGGGACTTGGGATATCATCGTTAAACGTCCCCTATGTGGTCAATCCCCTGCAATCATGGATAAACAAAGAAAAGTGAAAGAAAACGGGAAAATACACGAAAACGAATAAGAGACGGCTGAAAAACACGGAGAAACACAAAAGAAAACGTGTGTGAATATATGAAATATAAACGCACGTCAGCGAGGCCCCACTTTGGCTTGGGAAACGGCTCGCTTGGGGATCGAGGACGATCGGGCTCTTCGTTCGGAGTGTTGGGCCTCGGTCAGCAGGGTGCGGAGGGGTAGCCTCGGCACCTAGGTGATCGCTCGGCCTCGGTCAATCAAGTGTCAAGGGGTAGCCTCGGTGCCTTGATTATCATTTGGTCTCGGTCAATGGCGATGCTCGCTAGTGGCGATCGGGCTCGCTGTCGTGTGGGCCTTGCTTCGGTGAGTTCCACGCTGAGCGGTAGCCTCGACGCCTTGGGATCACTCCATCCTGGACGGACGAAGAAACTCGTCAGGGGGACGGACCTTGGTTCTGGCCAAGTCCCCTCCGATGCCTAAGTCAGAACGGATCTGAATGATATTCGGCAGGATCGGTACGGCTCGCAAGGAGGCCGGCACGCGTATCCTCTGACCGAGCTATGGGAGGGAAGATAATAGGAAAATCAAGGTCTTTTAGTAGAATACCTCCGTTTGTTGATATCGGGGATTCGATCCCTTTCTCGGTTGCCTCCGAAGTCCCTTTATTGGGTTCGTCCCACGATCGCCCCCAGGCCATGTCCCCTTACCGCTCCCCACTTACGCCCCTGTGATCCACCTCCTTCAAGGTCCCTGCATGCATCGTGGGGGTCGATTAATGGGATCTTTAATGGTCATTAAGGTGCCGTGCTCTTAGGGGAGCGATTATCTCCTGTGGGCATGGGCTGACCGAACGTACGCCCGGTCGTGGTCGATCTGACTCCAAGTCCTTTCATGCCTCGTCGATTGGGCCGAATTCCTTTTGGGGGCATGGGCCGCTTGCTTTTAGGCCTCTCTAAAATGGTCGTATCAGTATATATATATAAAGGTATGTTGAATATAACACTGTACTATATAATTTATAATATAGTAAAACCTAATGATGCGATTAATTTATTAAGAATAATTTAACTGATATCTAAAACCCAACTTTGCAGAAATAACCGCGCCTCTCGTTACGACCGTCTGGACACCCAACAACTCTCAATGTAAGTATTTTATCGTAACTGAAATGCAAAATTGAACTATACAGCCCTTGATCTGGAATCTCATTGCATTACACTTGTCAACCTTAGAAACTGAACTACATGCTTTCATTAGTTTCTTTGTGATTTAAATGGACACGTAATAATTTTGTTGTTGTTGGAACAATATACTATATGCATGTTAACGTAACGAACTAATCTGGACAGAGGGTAGGGCACAACCCTCGAAACGAACATGTGACACCATCGAATACAGATGGGATGAACCTAGTCGAAGACTGGACAGACACTTTGGGTGGGGTTGGTTCATGTAGTAGAGTCTGTAAGTGTGTCTTGTGCACATTACGGCTACTTCCATACCACACTAATGGAAGCAAGCATCTTGGCCATTTTCTAGGCTAGGGATGGCAAGAAGCGTCATGGTAAACCTCCGATGATAGAGTGTATCGAGAACACTTTACCTACTCAAACATGGACTTGCACGAGCACAAATAACTGAAAGTATTCCATTTGTAACTGTGTTAATTCCTTTTAAATGCAACTCACATGTTAAATTATTTCAGCATGCTCATACTTTAAATTATGCACTTGTTTTTCATATTTGCGGCTGACGCTCTTTGGTTGCTAAGTTAATGATTTCATTTGCTATAAAAATCTTACCGAGCCTTTCGCTGACATATATTTCAATGAACCCATGAAATATATGTTAGGTTCAGAGACAGAGTATAGTGAGGACTCCACATTCGAGGATCTAAAGCAGGAGGTAGACCCCGTGGACCAGAGATACGAGGACGCCGAGATCCTCCATGCCGAAGACTAGAATATTGCTGTAGTCTTCATTTATTTAGATTTATTTATTGTTGCATGTGTGTTGCTTATGTAATAAAATGTACGACGATGCTAGCACTAATTTGTTTGTGTATTTGTTTTTAAACTCAGGGATAAGAAGTTGTAATAAATATTTGGGTTGTTTCTGAGAAATACGGTTGCAAGGACCTGATTGCATAACACAAAAATGCTTATTATGCTTAAGTCAAAGAAGAAAGAAAAAAGTACTTCTTCTTTGCTTTAAGCACATGCAAAACCGCTCACATTGTCGCTCCCAAGTACAATGTGAAGCAGGGTGTGACAACTGTGCTACTGTTTGTAATGATAATGCCCCTCGGCCCCATTTCCTATGAGTTGCAACATCTGGGAAAGACACTTGGAGCTCTCTTTTTCTATGGGATGTTCGATTGAGGACACTAGTAAGTGTTCATATTTTACTTCACAGCAATTATTGGACTGCAAATCAGTATCTTGGATCCCTAAGGAGGCCATTACCATTAATGTTGCCAAATGAGATAAGACTCTAGTTGGATATGTGGTGGGTGATAAGCTATTCTATGCTCATCTTTGTGCCTGTATTCAACATCTATGGCGGCCTAAGGGTAATATCCAAATCCACTCTCATGAAAATAGATTCTTCTTTTTTGCATTTGAATTAGAAGAAGATTGCTATAGAGTTCGTCAGGAAGGCCCATTGTTGTTTGATAAGCGGGTCATTGTTCTACGACGTTTGATATAAAACTGACTATGGACCGGGTTTACTGTCTTCAATCCCAGTTTGGGTGTGTTTTCTGCACTATCATTAAACTTCTGGTCAGCAGATTGTATTAACAGGATTGCCAGTCTTGTTGGCAAGCCCATGTATTTGGATAAAGCTACATCTTTAGGCGATAGATTGTCGTATGCTAGGTGCTTTGTTGAGTTGATGCTAGTACGGTGTTATCTTCTACCCTTGAAGTTATGGTCGAGGACGGTGATACCTCCACCATTAATGATGAATATGAGAATCTTCCTCCAAGTTGCTCTACCTGTAAGTGTTTTTGTAACGACCTGCTCTCCGGGGGCCTGTTACTTTTTTTATATCTGCGCAGGTCCTGCAGGTTACCAGTGAAAAAAAAATAGCCACGATGCAGAGATGTACAAAAATACTCAAATAGTGTCCAATTATTACAATCCATACTGTACAAGATGTCCCAATAAATATACACGAAAGAAGAAAAGTACATAAGTGATAATAACTCTTGAAGCTGTGGTCGAATTCTGGCGCTATTAGCTCAGGAGCATCTACCTCCATATGTACGTCGTCTGCGGTGCCACGGAGATGGAACCATAGGTAAGTTGTAACAATTCTAAATATAGAAAAGAAACAGTGCACAAGTATGACAAAAGTAACTACGTACGAGCAGACCAGAGTGAAAAAGTAAAGTACTGAGCAACAACTGTACACAGCTGAGTAGTAAAAGTAAACAGTACTGAAAGGAGAGAACAACTGTACGGTGGTAGTGCAAGTGTAAAGCAAGCTAGGCAAGTGAAACATACTACTGCTGTAGCTAAAAGTATGACAACTAAAGAATTGTGACTGCACAGGTGTAGTAGGTAAAGTGTATGTACTGCGTAAAGTAAAGGTGACTGTAATGGGTAAAGTAAAAGTGACTGTGCAAAAGTAACTACACTACGTGACTCAAGTCGGAGAGTACAATATGTGACCATCAAGTCCATCTCTTGCCTGGGCGCGACCCAGACGAATGCCAAAAACACAGGCAGCAGGACATGTATTTTGCCAAAACCCAGGCAGCAGGACGGGATACCAAAACTCAGGTGACAGTACAGGAAGATCGAACTCCAGTCACTCCCGTACTCTCTCAAACTATAAGTTACCCCAAAACCCCAGTGAAGTGTCAAGTGTTCTATGTACATGTTCCTTTCATGATGTTCCACGAGATGTTCCACATGATACTCCACAAGATATTCCACAAGATGTTCCACTTGTTACTAGTCAAACCAAGACAACTGGTTGACTTTCTTATTGAAAACCATAGCGTAATAACTCATTCCAAAGCATACTGTGACAAAGTGAACTGAGGATAAAGACAAGTCCAACGTTCATGATGTCGATTCCATGCTTCGAGCATATAAAAGTATTGTTTAGCACACAATTTACCCAAGTTGATGGTTGTGTGCTACAACTACCAAAGTTGAAAGTTGGTAAAGTAATCTGTAGTCGATTACTTTCCTATTAGATTAGGTTTCTATTTCAAGTCAATAGCCGTTCTGAGGCTATAAGTGGTGTTCTACGAGTTCACACGAGGACACTAACTAATTTTCTAATTTTAGAATTAGTCGTGACTTACATTATCGAGCTTGTCGTGGCAATGCGAGGTTGGAGTGAGAGGAGCTGGTGCACGAGGATTGGCACCTGCAAACACAAGAAACAACCGGTTAAAGAACGCGACATTTCTATTTAAATAATTTGATCGTTTTGGTTTTCTAAACTGGTCGAAACGTTGTCGAAAAGCATTCTAAATTTTTCTATAGGCTAGATATGTTGAAAATAATTTTACTATAGGAGGAAATATTTTTCTGAAGTTTATAGTAATTTTTATAATTTTTAAAAGCTCAAAAATCAATTTAAAACTATTTTTAAGTAAGTAACGTAATTATTCAACAATTTATTCCGGATGCAATCTGCATCGGAAAGTTGCAAATAAGCTGTCAAAATGGCCGTTTTGAAGAGTACTGTAACATATATTTTTCTCACATATAATTGTAAGTGAAAATAACAAGTTACGGATTTTTAATCGAAAATAATGTATTTAAGTTTTTGGCTTACAAATTAATATTGGAAAAACTAAGTGTCGGATCAAGATGAAACTAGTGACGTTGGGTCCAAAATGTCATTTCTGATTTTCTGGAGTCAGTCTCATATTTTTCTGAGACCTGTAGGATTAGTTATGAATTTAAATCCAATAATATCATTTAATAAATATACGTAAATATGTATATACATAATAAATACTCTTTTAAAATGTTTCTTTTTGTAAAAGCTTCGATCTCACCCCTTAAATATACGACGAAGCAGTGGGGGGGAGACGAGCTGTCGGGCGACGTCGGATGGGGGTCGAGGAGGCTTTGCCGTCGCTCCGTGGTGGTGCGGTGTCGGAACACGGAGGCGGAGCAGCGTGGATGTGGCGGTGGCGGCACAAGCAGCTGCTGCTGCGTTTAGTTCGACGGCAAGGAGAGCGTGGGGGAGAGGAGGCACGGCGTCGTGACAGCGGGGCGGTGATCTTCTCGGTGGCGGGGGATGCCGTAAGGCGAGGCGAGGCGAGGCGATGGCGTATTAGTGTCACCGGTGGTCTCTGGGGCACTAGGGGAGGCGACAAGCTCGGGGAGACGGTGTGAGCTCGCCGGAGGGTGCCGTGGAGCGGAGGGAGCATCTGTGGGTCTCGCGAGTCGCTGTACGGCGGAGGCAGCGTCGTGGAGTACTTCGGAGGGATGAAACGGAGAGTGGGCAAGGGGTCGGGCTTCGTCGGCGAAGCTTGGCCTTGGCTTTTTGTGCGGTTGCTCCGGTGGAGCTTGGCCTGAGCTCGGTGAAGCTTCGGGAGGCTGGGGTCGAGCCGAATGCGGTAGGAAGCTTGCAGCGGTGGAGCTGCTCGGAGAACGGGGTCAGGCGGTGGCACTCGGAGGGAGCTCGGAGGCGATGACGAAGGACGACGAGGCGGCGTGGGTTGCGCATGGGTTCGAGCGAGCTGAGGATCGGAGATGCGGGCATGGGTTTGCCGTGGCTCGGGGATCACTTCGACTGGGGGTGTGGGAGAATGAAGAGGACATGGGAATGGGTTTGAGAGCGGACGCGAGAGAATACGGGTGGAGAGAGAGAGTTTGAGAGGGAGCCTGTGAGAAAGGGAGATGGGTGAGCGTGAGAGAGGTGTTGGTTGCTGAACTTGGTTCGAAAATTTAGAGGGAATGGGTTCACTGAGCTTGGGTTTGTGAGCTGAGTGAGAGAGAGAGTGGAGGGTATGGGGTTATTTATAATCAGCATGAGTTTAAAAAACAATTAGTATATTTAGTCCAATGTAATTAATAGATTAGGTAGTGTTAGGTTTAAGCTTTTGACTAATGGGAGAAAATTTTGCAAAATGTCTAAACGTGTTCCCTCCACGTTTTAGACATGGTTAGGGTAGGTAGTTAGGGTAATTTAATAGTTAATAGGGTAATTAGTAATTAAGCAAAAAGGTTAAGACGTATTTAGTAGATAAAGTCAATAATACAAAATTACGATTTTGCCCCTACTAGTAAACGTGTCCGAAAAATTACGAAAACATACCTACATGATCGTATCGTTGCGAGGATCGCGAATACGAAGTCCGTTTCAGGGTTTGAGCTATGAAGATACTAGTTTTGGGCCAAAACGTTTAGGAAGCGGGTTTGCAGTTTCTCTATTGATTTGACTTCAGAAAATTACGAAATTAATGTGGAAAGCCCTAAATGATCATAGGATGCTACTGCAGAAGTTTGAAAACGTTTTGAAGATGTTTGAATAGAAATTAAATTCATTAATCCAAAACAGCAATATCTGAAAATGAATTTTTATCAGATCTTTTAGATGTATTTGATAAAATCCGATCTTACTAAAATACTCCATAACTAGTCTGGTACTTCAAAATATTTTTATGAGAAATTTTTGAAATCGTAAAACTCCTGATGAACCATTACAAAATAATTTTAAAAAATTGAAAATACGTGAATAGTTGTATTGAAAAATACGGACCGTTACAGTTTTGGCCACTCAAATACTCACTGTCTGTTCATGAAGGTGTGGGTTCCCAAGCAAACTCCTTCCAATCCTGAGCCAGTGCATTCATCTCCTGAACATGTAGTCTGTGAGAGACCCCCCTATTTTGACCATTACTTTGGATACGGATTCTATTTCTATGGATAGAGGCCCAAATGCTTCTATTAATGCTCTGAACACTCCTTTAAATGATGGTGTTGATAATGGTGGTACCTCTGAGAATGTTGACATTGATGAACCTAACAATGAAGTGAATGAAGAGGAAAATGAAGAACATGAGAACGAGTGGCAGGTGGAAGAGAAACTAACTAAAGATAATGCAGAATGGCTAGAGGAGATATTGCGCTTAAATTCCCTTAAGAAGATGAATGTCCTACTGACTGGCTGACTGTTTGACACGTAAACCGGGACGGGGATACTAGAATTAGAATTTATAAACCGCAAGTGCACGGTGTCGAAGTGTGTCTTGGGGGTCGAGCACGGGGAGGCGTGTGTTGTACTCGTAAACATTCAGGAGCCAAATCACCCGGTGGATGAGCTAGCCTATTCTCAGGTTGGTTGTCACGGTAGTAAACTAATAGAAAGGATGTAAAAGGTAAAAATGTAACCTAGGACTTTGGCTTCCGCCCTAATCATGGGTTCTCATTATTACGGCCTAAGGATAGGAATTCGACCGAATTGTAGGGTTTGGCGGTGAGACGTTGCCTCTAATAGTGGTACCTAGCATCCCATGGGCCCGATATTCCGGTCGATGCCCAGGATGATACGCTCGGTCTACCCGACTTCGGATGGTGGGCATTCCCATGTCCAACACCATCCGACTCTGGGAGCACTAAGTTTACAACGATCGCTCCCAACATTTTGTCTAAGCTGTTCCCACATACAGGGACTCAATGTCAACGCTAGGGGGTGAGCTATGACTAGAGAATCAAACTCTCGTTTTATTTCCCCTTGTCCCAATGGTCAAAGGCGGTCTTTTTCCCGCCGATGACAATGAAACACCCTCGCATAACAATCAAAATCCCTAGATCCAATCGGATCCCTAAACCTATAGACGTTCCAGGAAGAACCCACGAAGGGGCTGGCTTCCACCAATGTCCCAGATTGAAGAACTACTCACTAAACATGGTAGCAAAGGCAAAAAAAAGAAAATATAGCCATAAGAATTGAAATCAAGCAATTGTTTACCGTAGCTAATAGAAGCATAAACACTATATCAAAATATAAAGACGATTAAAGAACTTACAATAAGAGTTTTAAATCCAGCAGCTGAAAATCCCTAAAACAGCTTAAAAGATGGGGATTGCGTTTCTGGAAAAACCTAGCCCTATTTATACAAGTGGGAAAGATGCCAGTGAATATTCCCATAAAAAGACAAAAACAGACATTCACCCGATCGGGTGAGACTTCACCCAATCGGGTGAGACGATGGAAAAATCTATATTCAGCTCTGATAAATTCTTACCCAATCACTGAACCGATCGGATGAGTCTTGGATTTCTCGAGCTAGGAAAGCAGCAGCAGCTAACTCGATCGGTTGAAAGTGCCAACCCGATCGGATCACAATTTTGGCCTTCAAAACTGCCCTCTGTAAAATATCCACCTGATCACAGAACCGATCGGGTGGAACTGTCTCTTCTTCTGCACTGACACGGACCGCTTGACCCGATCGGTTGGCTGTTCCATCCGATCGGTTGAGATCTGATACATAGTTATCTTTGACAAATGGCTCTCGGGATCTCGTGCGCTACTTCCAGTTGCTCCGGGGACTTATGATGTTGGCCATATATGTCCTCTGCGCTAGCAATGTCCTGCAAATGCATGTAACACAACGAAATTAAAAAGAAACTAAAAACACAAAGAAACGGATACGAAATAACGGAAAACGACGGAAAACGACGGAGAAGACGTGCATGAATATATAAAATATAAACGCACGTCAAAATTCCCCAAGCTAAACCCTTCCTTGTTCTCGAGGAAGATGAGTGACAATAGAAGCCCGTTGGGAGAAAATAGAAGGAGAGAAACAGACAAAGAAAAAGGAATCCTAGATTTCCCGTCAGAGCCAACGGAAACAATCACAACACACTAAGCAAGCACGCGAGAAGCATAACACTAAGCCCTGGATTACGAGTTCCTACTAGTGTCGTGGGTTCACGCGGTGAAGCGCGAGTGAGTGCGGTGGTGAGCTAGCCAACGGTGTAACTATCTAAATCATGTGATGAAGATCCATATACACATATCCATGGAATGACCCAAATATCGAATCAATTCGAGTTTGTGGTGAATAATAGTTCAAGCATGCATGAGAAGAGAGTAAGGATAGAAACATGTCATACGTTCGAGACTCTACCGCTAGAAACTAGGAAATCTCCACACGATTATCGAGATGATTGCTAGAAAGCTCCTATGCCAAGTGTGTTCGAAAACGAAATGGGTTGAGTAGGTTTGGAGGAGAGCACTTGGTGCAAATTCTCACCTTCCCTTTATTCACGGCGATAGGAGTAATATTAACGACAGAATTTTTTTGGGTTTTGGATTTTTGTATATTTTTTTGGATTTTGGCTATACATATTCCTTGTTTTCTCATCTCTTCCCCTTTTTTCTTTGGATTTTCCAATCTTCTTTTTTTGGGTTTTTTTGGTAGAAGTAGGAAAATGCGCATTCTCCAAAAGCAGGAGAACGATGTGCTAGTATGTGGCAAAATTGTGTACTCTCCCAAGTGGGAGTTAAGTACACGACGAGGAGATTTGCACCAAGTAAAACAAAAAAGAATTCGAATTCTAAACACTTAGTAAAAGGCGGGTTTTTGCAGATCAGAGCGTAAGCAACATGGGTTATCCTAGTCCTATTGGTAGAGTCCCGACACATGCGATTTGAAGCGTATATATATGTATAGTCTGATTCATGCATAATGAAGCAGAAAGTAGAAGCAATATACCGCATATTCAGAATTGAAGCATGATAGTCTGTGGGTCATCCATGGATGGGCATATAAAACCAAATCACGACCTAGAAGCACACCAACTAGCTAGTCACAACACACAACTCAGCACAAAAGGCGAAGTGAACCCACGGGGCATAAAATGCAATAAAACTCGGCTTCCTAAGGTTAGTGAAGATAGTTATTGTAGCTTAGCTAAGTGTGTGCGCAGTAGTGGAAGTTTCATCATGCGGGGTCATCTCTAGGAGAGGGAGAATAAAAGGATGGAAAAAAAGAAAAATACGACGAAAACGACTCAAAACAGCGAAATTGGCACGACTGATGCACATAGTGCGACTCCCCCAAGCTGAACGTTGCATTGCCCTCAATGTAATAGGATGAAGTGCGGGAGGGCAACGAAAGATGGGAGGAAAGTATGCACATGACACAAATAAAGAAACGGAAAAACATGAAAAACACAGAAAACGAGACGTAGAAAAATAAAGAAAATAAAGACCAAAACGAACCAAACAAAAGAGACACACAAAAACACACAAAACAAGCACACTGCAAACAAATGACACGACCACAAGCACAGGAAGATCCGTCTGAGCTGCTATTGTAGGAACTATAGAGAGATGGTGAAGTGGGAGGTGAATAGTGGACTAAAGATGATTGTGAGGACGATGGAGACGGTGTGCCGACAGGAGAAGGATGGGCAACAGGTTAGATCACAGGTGGATCGAGATTGATCGATGGATCGTGGTGGATTGGGATGGTATCAGGTGAACCGGTATTTGGGTGCCAATCGGGAGGATCCAAGGGTGGAAGATTTACTAGGGTAGTATACCATGGATCAAGATAGAATTCTCTTAGTAAATGGGAAGTGCGAACGGGGATTCACTCAAGAGATGATGGTGGGAGGACGGCAAAAGGAATATTGTCAGGCCCATAAAGATAAACTGCACGTTCATGACTAAAATGAGTGAGCATTGCAATATCGATCAAGTAGTCACGATCGATGCAGGTCTGACCCGGTAAAATTTGGAGGTCAGATGGTAGCCTTAAAACATGACTGACAATTAGAGTGATAATCCCACCACAACAAATAGATCTGGAGGTTGCACGGCTAATAGGTAAAAGCTCATGGATTATCCAATGGGCGGTGTTGATGGGTAAGGGGTCATGTCCACGGATCCTGTCGTGAGACATGGCAAATAGAAAGAAAAGCTCGTCTCTAGACACCATGGAAGTATCCACACGGGAAAAGATGGTGTTTGCAAAGAGACAGTGGGCGTAACAGTAACAGGGGTGTATAAGGTAGGAGGTGAGCGCCTCTGTTGGAAAGGTGGGATAGCGGGTGAGTCGTTGCTAAACGCCATCGTCCCAGAAGTAGGAATAGATATCATAGCGATCATGAGTGGAACATTCAACATAATTATCGGGGAGAAGGAAATTCAGTAAATTATTTAGCTCGGCAAAAGTCATGGTAAAGTCGGCATTAAAGGCACGGAAAGCGAATCCCCAATCATACACTTCGAGTGAAGAAAGGAACTCGAGGGTGAGTTTCCGATGAGTTGGGGCATAAGCACGAAGTAGGAAATCGCACCCAATGCAGTCAAAAAGTTTATTGACGCCCCTCAAAATTCCTAAAGATTCGAGCGTGGGGCCATCAGCGAAAATGGTAGGTCACATGGGGCGAGGAAGAAGGGAGTGCAGACGTGCATATTGTTGCTCAGATGATGGATTAATGCCAAGGAATGATGGGAGAAAAGGATCATGTAGGTGGTGTCTGTGTGACGATGATGCGGATTCTTTTTCCTTCCTAGACATGGTAATGATGTAGGAGAAGAACAATAATGCAGGGGATGGTGTCTATGATGATGATAAAGCAGATGTAGGATGCAGACACAAAATCAAGACATTGCAGATAAGAAGAGAAATATAAAGCTTGGAAAGAAGTTACCGAGCAATGATGCGACTCCAAGCTAGATGCACCCCTATAGATGCCTTGGCAAAATGCGGAGAGCCCGCCGCCTCATTTCGCAGATGGAACTGTTTGATTTTTGGGTTTGGGGAAATATGGGTTGGTAGGGTTTGGGTTTTAGGGAATTTGGATGTAGGGCTTAATAGTAGGAGATGGGGGAGTAGATAGTGTTCATGGTGTTGGGTAATGGTTGTAGGTTGATTTGGTTTCATGAAATTGCTGGTGGAAGGCAAATTTGGTGTTTGGGTATTGGGTTCCCTTTCTTCTTCGAAATGGGTCGTGCGGGGAAGATGGTTGGCTTTATTGGGATGCATCGAGCCGATCGGGTGGAGTCCACCCGATCGGGTTATTGCATCAGGTGTGTTCCAATTGAGAAATGAAGCTACATGTCACCTGATCGGGTGGGAGTTCACCCGATCGGGTCACCAACTCTCAGAAAGTTCACCTGGCTACTGGAAAATATGACCCGATCAACCACCCGCTCGTCGACTGTGTAACCCGATCGGGTGATCCAATTGCTTGATTATCAGATACTGGAGTAGTTTCAATCGGACATCAACCCGATCGTGATAGTATCACTAGATTGGGTGATTCTTCCACAGAACCAAAGCTGTCCCTGGACAATCCTGCATAAAATTTCAAAATTCGCTAAGTTTCGAAATAAGGACCCCCAGAGCTGTAAATTTATACTAAAAAATACCAATCAATCTTATTGAAAGGTAGTAAAGGGTTAGAACATGGGTTGCCTCCCATGAAGCGCTTGATTATAGTTGACAGCTCGACTCCTCAATTTGTGTTCAATGCGGATCCGGAGGATTTGCAGCGGAGCTGTCGGTAGTTGAGTTTTCGACCGAAGAGATTACGGGCTCGCTGATTGTATAGTGCTTTAAGCACTGCCCATTGACCTTAAAGGGTTCTTCTCTTCCCATGATCTCAATGGCTCCATGTGGGAAGACCTTAGTGACTCGGAATGGTCCCGACCACCTAGACTTGAGCATTCCAGGAAAAAGCCCCAGTCTTGAATTAAATAGGAGAACTAAGTCTCCTTCCTTGAATTCTTTCTTCAAGATACGCCTGTCGTGCCACCGCTTCAATTTCTCTTTGTAGATCCGGGCATTTTTGTATGCGTTGAGCCGGATCTCATCAAGTTCATTTAGCTGGAGTTGTCGATGGCTCCCTACCTCTTTGGTGTTTAAGTTCAGATTCCTGACTGCCCAAAATGCCTTATGCTCCAATTCCACAGGCAAATGACATGCCTTCCCATAGATAAGTCGATAAGGGGTCGTACCGATCGGAGTCTTAAATGCAGTTCGGTAAGCCCAGAGCACATCGGAAAGCTTGGATGCCCAATCCTTTCTAGAGCTAGCTAATGTCTTCTCTGGGATGCTCTTTATCTCTCGGTTCCAGACTTCCACCTGGCTGCTAGTTTGCGGATGATAAGCACGCCCAATTCGGTGCTGCACTTCGTACTTCTTCAAAAGGGCTTCAAATTTCTTCTCTATAAAGTGGCTCCCTCCAACACTAATTAGGACTCGAGGTACACCGAATATCGGGAAGATGTTGTTTTTCAAGAATTTGGCCACTACCCGGGAATCATTGGTGGGGCTAGTTGTCGCCTCCACCCACTTGGATATATAGTCCACGGCCACCAAGATGTACTGGTTACTAGAGCAAGAAGGAAACTGCACCATGAAGTCGATTCCCCAAACATCGAAGATCTCAACTTTCAGGATGTAATGCTGTGGCATTTTGTTTCTCTTGGATATGTTTCCCGTCCGTTGGCACTTGTCGCAGGCCTGGACATATGCATAAGTGTCCTTGAAAAGAGTCGGCCAATAGAATCCACTTTGGGAAATCTTCACCGTGGTCGTATAACAACTTGCGTGGCCTCTGTATTGTTGATCATGGCAATGAAAAATAATGGAGGTCACCTCCCTTTCAAGAATACACCTTGACGTGCGTTTATATTTTATATATTCATGCACGTCTTCTTCGTGATTTTCCGCCATTTTTCGTTGTTTCATATCCGTTCTTTTGTGTTTTTTGTATCTTTTCACTTTCTCCGTGTTTTTGTGTAAATGCAGGAGATTGCCAGCGTCAGGGATTTATAAAGAAGATATCATAAGTCTCCAGAGCAACGAGAAGAGTCACGCACGATCCAGAGGGCCAAACGACGAAGATTACTATATTTTAGCCCTCAACTGATCGGTTGGATAGAGCCAACTGATTGGGTGGTGCACGTGTATCCGACCCGTACAGGAGCAGAAGCTACGAGCAGTTCACCCGATTGGTTCAGCGATCGGGTGAACCCGACAGAACTCTCTGTCTTTTCGGAGCTTAATTCAACCGATCAGGTGACATATCACCTGATCGGCTCATCTGAAGCCGAAGATCTCCAATTCATGATCCGATTATGCCAACCGCTCAGCTCAGCGACCGGTTGATGCTTCTGATGCCCGATGGCCAAAGCGATTAGTAGCTCACCCGATCGGTTGATGCTTCAACCGATCGGGTGGCCGCATTTCTCATATATAGTGACCTAGGGTTTTTTCTGAACGGATCCACATTGTATTTTCTGACTTTTTTGGGATTTTGACGGCTCGAAATTTAATTTGTCTTATCAGTTTTTTGACTTTCTTACAACTTTGATATTGCGTTAATAGCATTGCTGACGTGTGTTTATATTTCATATATTCACGCCCGTCTTCTTTTGTGTTTTTCCGTTATTTTCCGCCGTCTCGTATCCGTTTTCTAGTATTTTCTTGTTTTCTTTCACTTCTCCGTGTTTTTACGTGTTTGCAGGAGTTTGTCAGCATAGGGGACACATAACGACGATATCATAAGTCCCCGGAGCAACGGGAGGAGTCACGCATGATCCGGGGGGTCAAACGACAAAGATCTCCATCTTTCAGCCCCCAACCGATCGGTTGGATACTCCAACCGATCGGGGGATGCACGCATGCACGACCCAGACAGCCGCTGAAGCAACGAGAGCGTCAACCGACCGGTCGGAGACCGGTTCAGCCCGACTGATCTCTCGGGAATTTGAAGCTGAACTCCAACCGATCGGGGTGACCATCACCCGATTGGTTCACCTGTAGCCAATTTTCCCTAAGAGATGACCCGGAGAGCTCACCCAACCGCCAGCAGACCGTGCCAAAACGTCCGAAGTTTCTGTCTTTTTGGGCGACAATTCCAACCTATCAGTTGATTTATCAACCGATCGGTTCACCCGATGAGCTCAAGATCCAAACGGCTAGAAGGTTCCACCGACCGACCGTGTCACCTGACCGGGTGAAGTCCTGAAGATCGCTGCCAATTAACGAAGCAGGTCACCTGATCGGGTGATTCTTCACCCGATCGGGAGACGTCGTTTTCTATATATATAAACCCTAGGTTTTCAGAAACGAGGCTGTTGTATTTTTTACTGTTTTTCTCTCTTGTGACGGCTGTAATTTCTTTGTTATTTGTAAGTGTTCTGATCTTAACCAAACTTTGATATTACCTTAATTGCATTGCTATTACTTCATTCCAATCGTCTGATTATGTTTTTAATGGTCGATTTTCATTTAGATTGCTTTTTAGCAAATATGTGTGAGTAGTTCCTAAATCTGGGATTTTGGTGGAAACCCCTTTGTGGGTTCTCCCTGATGCATCCAGAGGACTGGGAAATCGATATGGAATAGGAATCTATTGGTTACGTGGGTGTTTTATTGTCATCGGCGGGAAAAAGACCGCCTTTGACCGTTGGGCCAAGGGGGAATAAACTTGGCGGTTGACTCCCTAGCCTTAGCTCACACCCTTTAGCGTAGGCATCGAATCCTAGCGCGTGGGAACGGTAGGATGAGATGTTGGGAGTTATCGTTGCGAGCTTAGTGCTCCCGGAGTCGGTCATTGTTAATGGACATGGGAATGCCCACTAACCGAACCCGGGTAGTCCGGCGTATCATCCTGGGTACCGACCGAAATATCGGGCCCATGGGACGCTGGTATCACTTCTAGAGGCAACGTCTCACCATTAAACCCTAATTCTGATCTTTATCCTATCCGTCGGTCGTATTAGCGAGAATCACATGATCAGGTGGAAACCGAAGTCCTAGGTTTCCTTTATTATTGTTTATCCTCATATCTGTAATTCGTGACAAACCATCATTCGATTCGGGCTAGCTCATCCATATGGTGAATTTGGTTCCTTTCTGACATAAGCACAACCACGCCTCCCCGTGTTCGACCCCCAAGCCACACTATAACACCGTGCGCTTGCGGTTATAAATATTTAAATCTCGCGCCCACAATCATATTATTATTGTACACCGTTGCATGCACACAATCAGGGGAAGTCAAGCTTTATGGCGCCGTTGCCAGAGGAGATCGATTCAACAGAGGAAGGATAAAAATCTGCCTGTTATATATTATACGAGCAAGACCCTTAATGTTGCCCAAATAAATTATACAACTACGGAAAAAGAATTGCTAGCAGTCATCTACGTCATGGAAAAGTTCCGGCAATATCTCGTTGATGCGAAGGTGATCGTGCACACGGTTCACGCAGCTCTCAAATACCTATTGAGCAAGAAGGAGGCTAAGCCGCAGCTCATTAGATGGATTCTCCTACTCCAGGAATTCGACCTGAAAATCAAAGACAAGAAGGGGGCGGAGAATGTCGTTGCCGATCACCTGTCCAGAATGCCTACCCTCGATTTGAATGATACTCCGGTTGATGATTCGCTCCCTGACGAGCATCTCTTCTCCGTCTCTTCCGCTTGGACTCCTTAGTACGCCGACATCGCAAATAATCTGACTTGTGCCATCGTCCCCCACAACGTGAGCTATCAGCAGAAGAAGAAATTCTTCCATGAGGTTCGTAAATTTTATTGGGATGAACCCCATTTGTACAAGACCTGCAATGATGGGGTGATACGAAGGTGCATTCCTGAAACTGAGGCGACCTCCATAATTTCCCATTACCATGATCAGCAATATGGAGGACATGCGAGCGCCTATAAGACGATTGCAAAAATCCTCCAGAGTGGATTCTACTGGTCAACCCTCTTTAAAAACACCCACGCTTATGTCCAAGCATGCGACAAATGCCAAAGGACAGGGAACATCTCTAAGAGGAACGAGATGCCTCAGCACTACATCTTAGAGGTAGAGATCTTCGATGTGGGGGGGGGGGGGGGGGTCGACTTCATGGGACCGTTCCCCTCCTCCTCTGGGAACCAGTATATCTTGGTAGCCGTGGACTACGTATCGAAGTGGGTTGAAGCGATAGCCAGTCCTACTAATGATTCCCGAGTGGTCGCCAAGTTCTTTAAAAACAACATCTTCCCGTGGTTCGGTGTGCCTCGAGTTTTGATCAGTGACTGAGGGAGCCACTTTATAGAGAAGAAATTCGAAGCTCTCTTGAAGAAGTACGGGGTGCAACACCAAGTAGGAAGTGCCTACCACATGCAGACTAGCGGCCAAGTGGAAGTTTCTAACCGGGAGATCAAGAGCATATTAGAGAAGACTGTGGCCAACTCTGGGAAGGACTGGTCATCAAAACTTCCTGACGCGCTCTGGGCTTACAGGACGACATTTAAAACTTCGATCGGCCCGACCCCCTACCGGCTTGTCTACGAGAAGGCATGCCATCTACCCATGGAATTGGAACACAAGGCGTTTTGGGCAATCAAGAACCTAAACTTTGATGCCAAGGAGGTTGGAGGCCACCGACAGCTTCAACTTAACGAGCTCGACGAGATCCAGCTCAATGCTTATGAAAATGCCCGGATCTACAAGGAGAAGTTGAAGCGGTGGCATGATAAGCGCATCTTGAAGAGGGAATTCAAGAAAGGGGACTTAGTTCTCCTATTTAACCCGAGGCTGAAGCTTTTTCCTAGAAAGCTCAAGTCTAGGTGGTCGGGACCTTTCTGCGTCACCAAGGTCTTCCCGCATGGGGCTATCGAGATAATGGGAAGAGATGAGCCATTCAAAGTCAATGGACAACACCTTAAACACTATGCGGTAGGAGAACCAGCATTCTCTCCGGTCGGATTCTCAAAGACCGACGACTCTTCCTCAAACCCTCCGGATCCTAATTGACCACCAAAAGAGGCGTCGAGCAAACGACGTTAAACAAAAGCGCTTCATGGGAGGCAACCCATGTTCTAAACTCTCACCTTTGTTTTTAGGCTCATTTTTGCTTAATTTTTTCGATTTTAATAATTAAATCCAGCCGCGGGATCTTCCGTCGAGAGACTTAGGCCATTCGTGAATTTTTGCAGGAAACAAGCCCTCACCCAATCGGGTGACCATTCAACCGATCGGGTGAGACGTATCAGACAATGGCCAGTATCTGTTCTCCAGTGAACCGGTCGGGTGAAGCAAGCTAAGACTGGGTGGGTGACCGTGTGAGAAGGGCTGAATTCTCAGGAAATTTGGGGGTTATATCAACCGATCGGTTGAGTGAAGCTGCGGTCGTGTGATTAACCGGGTGAAAACTCACAGACTCTCGGGGAGATTTGGGAAGCGGTCAACCGATCAGGTGAAATATCACACGATCGATTCCCCTGAAGCTGTTGGTCGAAGGAAAATTTTCGAACTTACCCAACCGATCGGGTGAAAACTTACCCGATCGGTTCGCTTTCGCCCCTATATATTTTCCCTTCGCACGACTTTGACCACCTGACCCCCAAACTCCTGTTCGTGTGTCTCTCCTCCTCCATCTGCCGAATTGATCTCCTCCGTCTACCCCATTGCCCCTAAATCCTCATCCTTACTCATTCCCATACTCCCCCACCATCACCACCCTTCCCATCAACAACATTCACTCATCACACGTCCAAACCCTAACCCTAAGCCCCAAATTTTTGAAAATTTCGATTCTTGTCGGATCAGTGAGCGGCGGCTTCCCAAATCACTTCCTTATACTGCGTGGGGTCTTTCGGATGCTTGATCTTACAACGTTGATGGGTATCCTCAATCCACTCTCCACAGTTCTTTCATTTTTTGCAATGTCTTGAATTTGTGTTTGCACACTTTATCTGCTTCATCATCTTCATAGACACCATATCCGGCTCCATCATTCTTCCCCACACGTCACCATGTCTGGGAAGGGAAAGGAGATAGCCTCATCGTCCCACAGACATCCCCTATTCGGCCCCTTTTCCCCTTCTTTTTTGGGCATAAACCCTTCTTCTGAAGAGCAATCTGATCGTTTACAAGCCCTTCTTCATCGCCCGATGCGACCTACTCTTTTCATCGACTCCCCCACTCTCAAATCTCTTGGACTCCTTCGGGGCGTTAGCGCACTTTTTCGCTTTATAGGTTGCGATTTTCTTCTGCGGACCCACGCCAATACACACAGGAATCTCACACTTGAGTTCCTCAGTTCTCTCGAGGTGTCCGATCATGGTTTCACCTTCCGGGCCTTAAATTGTGATTTTTCCATGAGCTTCAACACGCTTAACAATATTCTAAACTTCCCTCACCCCGATCGCCATGTTGAATGCTCAACTCATGATCGATCTGGCATCTTTTCTCACTTTCGGGCTGATGGTGTTTGGCAACGATTCACCCGATATACCATCTTTCCAGCGATAGCCCTCACCTTCTACATCATACATCCATGCTACCGCTTCGCCCATTGCTTCCTTGCCAACACCATTTTCGCTCGCGTAGATGTATCCACGGTGTCCAGGGATGAGCTCCTCTTTCTTTATGCCATTTCCCATGACAGGATTCATGGCAATATCCCATTACCCATAGACACCGCTCATTGGATCATCCACGAGATCTTATCCGTTAGCCGCGCAACTACTGGCTCTATATGGTGTGGGGGGATGATTACTCTTATTGTCAGTTGTGTCTTGAGGATGCCGCCCGACCTCCCTATTGTACCTGGACGTAGCCGTATCGATCGTGAATATTTGATCACTATCGATATGCTTACTCCTTTTGGTGAGGATCGCGCGGTCTACCTCTATAGTCCTGCCCGCACTGTTTTTGCCATCCTCCCACCCTCATCCCCTGCGCGCCTCCCCATTCGTACTTCACATCTATCATGGGAGTTCTACCCGGATCCTTGGTATGCCTCACTCGTACAATTTTCACCTTTAGATCCCCTGATTGGCATCCGTCTGTCGGTTCACCCGGTGCGGTCATTATCCACCATGATCCACCAGTACATTTCCACCATGATCCACCGGAGGTCCAGCCCATTACCCCACCTACTCCTGTCGGCACACCCTCTTCGTCCTCTGAGGATTCTTTTCTCCGCTATTCCCCACCCTCCTCACCATCCCCCTACCACTCTACCACCAGCAGCTCTGAACGATTTTCCCCCTTGCATATCTCTGCATTTTCATGATCATATCATATCGCTAGCATTGTCACGTCTAGCTTGGGAGAAGTCAATTTTTCTGTATGCTGTCGTGTGTTGTTTTCTTTGTGTGCTTGTCATATATGTTGTGTCATATGATTTTCTATTTTTATTATCTGTTTATATGTCGTGTGGTGTGATCTTTTTTTTATTTTTATTTTCAGTTTCGTATGTGTGTTTTTCTTGTTTTTCATGTCTTTTTGTGTCTGTGCGCATTCCCCCCCATTTTCATTACCCTCCCGTATTTACTCTTATTGCATTGAGGGCAATGCAAATTTCAGCTTGGGGGAGTCGCACTTCGTGCATTATTTGCGTCTTTTTCTTCGTTTTTGAGTCGTTTTTATCGTGTTTTTTTCTTTTCTTCTTTTTATCTCTTTCTCCTAGAGATGAACCCTATGAAGAATTTCCACAAAAATCATACACACACCTAGCATGGCTTCGATAATCACATTCACTAACCCTAGGAAGCCGAGTCCTCTTGCATTTCATGCATCGTGGGTCAACTTAGCTTTTTTGTGAGTTGTGTGTCGTGACTAGCGTTTGGTGTGCTTCTACTTTGTGATTTTGATTTATATACCTGTCCAGGAATGACCCCTAGATTATCATGCTTCGATTTGAATATGCGGTATTTGCCTCTCTTATCTGCTTCTGTATGCATGAATATATATATATCGTATGCTTCATTTCGCATGTGTCGGGATTCCACAGTTAGGACTAGGATAACCCATTTAGCATATGCTCTAATTAGCAAAATATCTCCCTTGCCCAAGTTTTTAGAATCCGATTACTTTTTTATTTTACTTGGTGCAAATCCCCTCGTCGTGTACCGTTCTCCTACTTGGGAGAGTACACACGTGTATATACCCCAAAATCCAAAAATCCAAAAAAAGAGAGAAAAGAAAAACCCAAAAAGAAAAGAAAAGAGAAAAGAAATAAAAAAAATGCATATGTATTGCCAAAAATCCAAAAAAAATACATATAACCAAAACCCAAAAAAATGTGTGTGAATATTTCCCTACCTATCGAGAATAAAGGGAAGGCGAGAATTTGCACTGAGTGTTCTACCCCACATCATCTCAACCCCCATCGCTTTCGAAAACACTTGGAATAGGGAATTTCTAGCTATTATCTAGGCGATAGTGTGGTGATGTCCAAGTCCCTAGCCGTGGAGTCCCTGACACATGATACATTTCTATTCTCATACTCTTCTCATGCATGCTTGAGCTATATATTCACCGTTTATTTCGAATCGAGTCGATATTTGGGTCTTTTCTTGGACTTGTGTATATGGAGCTTATAACACAATGTAGATAGTGACACCGTCTGCTAGCACACGACCGCACTCCCTCGCGCTTCACCGCGTCGGCCCACGACACTTGTCTGGACTCGTATTCCTTGGTATAGTGTTGTGATTCGTCGTTTGCTCGCTTGGTGTGTCGTTTTTGATTTTGTTGGCCCTGACGGGCGATTTAGGATTTAGAGTTCTCTTTCTCTCTCTTTCTCTCTATTTTCTCCCTCCGAACTCCTACTATCACTCGTCTTCCTCGAGGACTAGGAAGGGTTTAGCTTGGGGGATTTTGACGTGTGTTTATATTTCATATATTCATGCATGTCTTCTTTTGTGTTTTTCCGTTATTTTCCGCCGTCTCGTATCCGTTATCTCGTATTTTCTTGTTTTCTTTCACTTCTCCCTGTTTTTACGTGTTTGCAGGAGTTTGTCAGCATCGGGGACATATAACGACGATATCATAAGTCCCCAGAGCAACGAGAGGAGTGACGCATGATCCAGGGGGTCAAACGACAAAGATCTCTATCTTTCATCCCCCACCCGATCGGTTGGATACTCCAACCGATCGGGTGATGCACGCGTGCATGACCCGGACAGCTGCTGAAGCAACGAGAGCGTCAACCGACCGGGTCGAAGATCGATTCAGCCCGACTGATCTCTCGGGAATTTGAAGCTGAACTCCAACTGATCGGGTGACCATCACCCGATCGGTTCACCTGTAGCCAATTTCCCTAAAGAGATGACCCGGAGAGCTCACCCGACCGCCAGAAAACCGTGCCAAAACATTCGAAGTTTCTGTCTTTTTGGGCGACAATTCCAACCGATCGGTTGATTTATCAACCGATCGGTTCACCAGATGAGCTCAAGATCCAAACGGCTAGAAGCTTCCGTCGACCGACCGTGTCGCCTGACCGGGTGAAGTCCTGAAGATCGCTGCCGATTAACGAAGAAGGTCACCCGATCGGGTGATTCTTCACCCGATCGGGTGACGTCGTTTTCTATATAAATAAACCCTAGTTTTTCAGAAACGAGGCTGTTGTATTTTTTACAGTTTTTCTCTCTTGTGATGGCTGTAATTTCTTTGTTATTTGTAAGTGTTCTTATCTTAACCAAACTATGATGTTATCTTAATTGCATTGCTATTACTTCATTCAATCGTCTGATTATATTTTTAATGGTCGATTTTCATTTAGATTGCTTTTTAGCAAATATGTGTGAGTAGTTCCCAAATCTGGGATTTTGGTGGAAACCCCTTCGTGGGTTCTCCCTGATGCGTCCATAGGACTAGAAAATCGATAGGGAATATGAATCTATTGGTTACGCGGGGTGTTTCATTGTCATCGGCGGGAAAAAGACCGCCTTTGACCGTTGGGCCAAGGGGGAATAAACTTGGCGGTTGACTCCCTAGCCATAGCTCACACCCTTTAGCGTAGACATCGAATCCTAGCGCGTGGAAACAGCAGGATGAGATGTTGGGAATTATGGTTGAGAGCTTAGTGCTCCCGCAGTCAGTCAGTGTTAATGGACATGGGAATGCCCACTGACCGAACCCAGGTAGTCCGGCGTATCATCCTGGGCACCGACCGAAATATCGGGCCCATGGGATGCTGGTATCACATCTAGAAGCAACGTCTCACCATTAAACCCTAATTCCGATCGCTATCCTTTACGTCGGCCGTATTAGCGAGAATCACATGATAGGGTGGAAACCGAAGTCCTAGGTTTCCTTTATTATTGTTTATCCTCATATCTGCAATTCGTGACAAACCATCATTTGATTTGGGCTAGCTCACCCATAGGGTGAATTTGGTTCCTTTTTGACACAAGCACAACCACGCCTCCCCGTGTTCGACCCCCAAGCCACACTACAACATCGTGTGCTTGCGGTTATAAATATTTAAATCTCGCGCCCCCAATCATATTATTATTGCACACTGTTGCATGCACACAATCAGGGGACGTCAATTACTAACTTCTACTTTCTATTGCTCGATTATGATTTCTATGGTTGAATTTGATTTAAATGATATTTTCGCCATGAATTGTGGGTAGTTTCCAAATCAGGGATTTTGGTGGAAACCCCTTCGTGGGTTCTCCCTAGAACGACCATAGGATTAGGATTTCGATAGGGTTTAGGAATTTAGATGGTTACGCGGGGCATTTTATTGTCATTGGCGGGAGAAAGGCCGCCTTTGACCGTCGGGCCAAGGAGAAATAAAACTGGCGTTTAATTCCATAGCCATAGCTCACACCCCTAGCGTAGACATTGAATCCTAGCGTGGGGGAACGACAAGATGAAATGTTGGTAGTAATCGTTGCGAGCTTAGTGCTCCTGGAGTCGGTCGGTGTTAATGGACATGGGAATGCCCACCGTCCGAACCCGGATAGTCCTAGCGTCTCATCCTGGGCATCGACCGGAATATCAGGCCCATGGGACACTGGTGTCACTCTTAGAGGCAACGTCTCACCACTAAACCCTAAAATCCAATCGTATTCCTATCCGTCGGTCGTAATAGAGAGGGCACATGATAGGTTGGAAACCGAAGTCCTAGGTTTTCTTTTATATATTACAACCTTCGTATTTCAATTCGTGACAACCTACCGATTATTCGGGGTAGCTCACCCATCGGGTGAACTGGTTCCTTCTTGACAACAAGCACAACACACTCTTCCCTGAGTTCGACCCCCAAGCCACACTACAACACAGTGCGCTTGCGGTTATAAATATTTAAATCTGGTATCCCCGATTCCATTGCATATATTGCTAAATCTAGGGGACGTCAAGCTTTATGGCGCTGTTGCCGGGGAGGCAACATGCTTGTTTATTTTAGGACCCCGTGAACACTAGAGACTAGTTCACATCCTCACCTCGCGATAATTTTTACATTCTACATTTTTATTTTTTATTTTTTATTTTCTATTCTTGATTTTTTGTTTATTTTTATTCTTCACGGGTGTTTCTTGATTTTTCATTTGCAGGAATACAAGAAGTCTAGACGACTTGATTCCTCTTGACCCAGAAATTAATGCCACCGTGAGGCGTCTGAACGCAGAGAGGAGAAGAAGGGAAGAACCTGAAACCATGGGAGAAAATACTCCTCCCCAGAAGTCCTTGCTAGAGTACTCGATGCCGTCCATCAGGTCCACGTCTAGCATCCAACCTCCAGTCATTACGGTCAGAAGTTTTGAGCTGAAGCTGTCATTAGTGACGTGGATACAACATGATCAATTTTCAGGGGCACCAAATGGAGAGCCCGATTGAGCATCTGGACTCATTTTTAGAGAAGTGCGACACCTTCAGAATCAACGGGGTGTCGACTGATGCAATCTGGCTCAGATTATTCCCGTTCTCTTTGCGGGATAAAGCCAAACAATGGCTAAAGGGGAAGGACCCCAATACCTTCACAACTTGGGAGAAGCTGTCCAACGCCTTCTCGAACAAGTTCTTTCCCCCAGGAAAGGCGATGAAGCTGAGGAGCGAGATCTCCTCCTTCTCCCAAGCCAGCCACGAATCCTTGCATGGGGCTTGGATGAGATATAAGGAGATGCAATGGAGATGCCCTTACCATGGGCTCCCCAAATGGCAGATCATTAATCTGTTCTACAATGGGTTGAGGGATGATCTGAAATCTTCGATGGATGCCGCGGCTGGAGGGTCCTTCATGTCCAGAAATGAGGAAGATGCCGGAACCATTTTAGAGAACATGGCATCTAATAATGAGAGGTGGTGCGATGAGCGTGCCACACCAAGATCTGGAGGGATGCATAGAGTTGAAGAGGTCGACAAATTATCTAGCAAATTTGATTTGCTATCTACCCAGATCTCTGCATTTATGGTGGGAGCTGGAGGTGCCAATACCCAGCAAGTAGCAGCAATGGAAGCTGAAGTCATGGGAGACTTTGATGGTGGTGATATCTCACCACTGGTGGATCAAGCAAGTGCTCTTTTCTATAACCCGACAGGTAATGCGCCTTATCCACCAAGGAAAAGCTCGAATCCGGCTTATTCTCCCAATAACCGTAACCACCCGAATCTGAGCTATAGGGCACCATACAAGCAGCCCCCGCAACCTCAGCAACAATTGTATCAGCCACCTTGGCAGCAGCAGCAGTTGTACCAGCAGCAACAGCAGCCCCAGCACATGTACCAGCAATACCCCCCGAGGAATCAACAGCCCCCGCCAGAGCAGCAACCATTTGACCAACAATGGGTAATCTCTCCGGTCGAGAGTCTCTTGACCCAATATATAACAAACCAGGAGAAGATAAACCTGCAGCTACAGATGGGACAGAAGACATTGACAGATCAAGTAACCCAGCTAGGGTTACAAGTGGCAAATCTTCAGAGGGCATAGAGCCAATTGCCGGGTCAGCCAAAGTCAATCCTAGGAGGCCGAATCAAACATTGGCATTGACGCATGACCATGCAAATGTGTCTGCGATAGTATTGAGAAGTGCACTCAGATTCCAACTAGGGTGCCCGCTAAAGAACCCGAGGCTCCGTTGGTCGATGGACGACCAAATGTGAAAGCAAATGACGATGGAGCTTCATCATTAAAGACCATGACTCCGGAGGGAGTCTCGGAGGAAGAAAAGAAGAAGAACGAAGAGGGAGACTCGAGAGTCTTCAAGCCCGTGGTTCCATTTCCCCAACGATTTGCCAAGGCAAAGATTGATGAGAAATATGGCAAGTTCTTTGATATGGTTAAAGATTTGAGCTTGCAGATCCCCTTCCTAGAGGCTATAGAGACCATACCTTCATATGCTAAATTTCTGAAGGACTTGGTGACGAAGGGCACAAGGAAATAAAAAGTCGTCTTGACAGCAGAATGCAGCGCTCTGATCCAACGAGCGAATCCACCCAAACTCAAGGGCCTGGGGAGCTTCTCTATCCCATGCTCAATAGGAGAAGTGAAGATCAATCGGGTGCTCGTCGATCTGGGTGCGAGCGTGAGCCTTATGCCTCTGTCATTATATAAGAGGATAAGAATGGGTGACCTTGAGCCCACCAAGGAATGACGCTGCAACTTGCAGACAGGTCTGTGAAAACCCGGTGGGGGTTGTGGATGACTTACCGGTGAACGTCAGCGGCGTACACGTGCCTGTAGATTTTGTGGTGATGGACATGCCGAAAGACAACCACACCCCGATAAACCTCGGGAGGCCATTCATGGCAACAGCTGGCGTGCTCATTGATGTGAAGAAGGGGAAGCTGTCCCTGAATGTCGGGGAACAAAAAGTCGAGTTTGATTTGGGACGGTCAATGAAGCATCCACCTGAAGAGCAAAGTTGCAATGTGCTGGAAGTTGAAGAAGAATGAGTCGCACTGGAGCTTGGGTGATCCTCTCGAGGAACCCCCTGATAGCTTGGGGGCCTTGAGGAGCATATCTTGTTGGCAGAAGAAGAAGCAGCTGGAGAAGTGTGTGTCTCACAGACGACTCCTCCGGGATTCAAGAAGGATGCTCCGACGAGGAGCAAGGGAAAAGCACCTATGAGGCTCACTGCTTAGGAAGTCTGGATACTTCGAAGAGTGGCGGTAGACGCCAACGTGAGGGAGAAGCCCCCGGACACCACCAGCGGGAGGATCGTAGAGAGCATCTACCTGTCATCTCTGCCACTGACAAGGACCACTACTTCAAATGCTGATGGGGTGCCAATCGTTAGGCATCACCCGCACCAAACACCCTGAAGATCATATACCGGGAGTCGAGCTAATGACTTTAAACAACAACGCTTCATGGGAGGCAACCCATGTTCTAAACTTTCTTCGTTATTTTTAGGTTAGTTTTCTTAATTTTGTTGAATAAATACTGCTATGTGAATTTTTATGGGGAGACTTAGATGATTTTTCTCTTTTGCAGGAAATTGCCCTCAACCGATCGGGTGATGCATCAACCGATCGGTTGAGTCGTATCTGAAGATGACCGTATCATAACATCAGTGAACCGATCGGGTGGAAAAAGCGGCTGACCGGGTGGAAGATCGGATGAAAATAGCAGAGCTCTCGGGAAATTTTGGGATTAAATCAACCGATCGGTTGAGCTGAAGCTGTGGTCGTGTCGCTGTCCAGGTGAAGTCGACAGTGCTCTCGGGAAAATTGTGAAGCGGCCAGCCGATCGGGTGAAAACTCACCCGATCGGTTCGCCTGTAGCTTCCTTTCAACAAGAATTTTCGAAAAATAACCCAACCGATCGGGTGAGATCTCACCCGACCGGTTTGCCTAAAACCTTGTAAATACCCCCTTCACCCGATTCATTTCTCACCCGACCTCCAGCTTCCTCTCGTCGTTTTGACTTCCCTCCCTCTCAACCGGCCATCTCTCTCACTCTTTCAACTCCAGAATCATCTCCCTCACTTCCCCCATCTCTCTCTCTCTCATCATCAACACTCTTCCATCCTCATTCACCCCGAATTTTTCCCTAGACCTAACCTTAACTTCCCCCCATTTCGAAAATTTCTCGTCTTATTGAATTGAGGTGCTGCGGCTTCATGAATTGATCCATTGCGTTGCGGGAGATCCTTTGCGAGCAAAGAATCACTTCGATATTGGGTAAATTTTTTCCTAAGCTTAGCTTTTTACTTTATCCAAGTATTTGCATTTTGCTCAATTTGTCGCTTGATTGTGTGCATCTTTATTATCTTGCATTTTCATCACACCCACACACTCATGGCTAAGGACAAAGACAAGGGTAAGGGAATCATGAGGGAAGTGGGGCTGTCTCGCAAGAGACATAAATCTACACGTTCTCCACATGCACATGCTCCTCAACCTCCCCCTACCAAACCCCTACCCCAACCCATCATTCTCGTTGAGGAGCCACTGATGGGACCGCGGAGATACCGTTTCTTGAGTCGTGAACATAAAGATTTTTATAATAGACTCAACGAACGGTCACACCTATCCACTAAGTTTGCACATGCCCAAACTCTGATCGATCTCGGAGTTTTCTCTGTGGTCGAGACTCTATTCGCTAACCTAGGATGGTTACCTTTCTTAAACTCACATGCCCAATCATACCCCACCCTCACACTCGAATTCATCTCATCCCTCAAAACTACGGCTGGGTCCATTATCGATTTCCGTGCCCGAAACTGAAACATCTGCACCCATGTCAACACAATCAACAACATTTTCGGTCTCCCCATTCTAGGCGACGAGATCTGTCCCTCTGAATACCATCACAACTTCGATGTCGATATTTCCTGGGGTCGCCTCACCTTCCACGACCGATATCCTCGAGGCAAGGCCAAGGCCTCCTCGATCATCTACCCAGTATTTCGTCTAGCCCACCGCATCTTATCTAGCACTTTCTTTCCCAGGGATGAGTCAGGGACCGTGACTATCCCTGACCTTTTTATCCTGTGGGCTATGACTTTTGATTTTATTTGCGGTTCTGACGGGATTGCTTTTGAGGCCCCTTGCATACCTATTAATGGAGACGCTTGGCTTATTCAAAAATTACTTGATATTAGCCGCGCCGACAAGGGCAAGTATTGTTACGGGGGACTCATTACCATCATTGCTTCACATCCCACGTTCAATATCGTTATCCCCCGAGATTTTCCACGTGCCGCAGGATCTACATATCTAGATCTTGATGTCCTGCGGCACACTCATATGATCAAGCCTTGTGGCGATGGTCGGTTTGTCTTTTACTGCGGCCATCCCCTGCTCCTTACACCATTCTGCCCAACCCTGGTCATATGTCTGTCCTTCTTGTGACAGATTGGATGTTCCCACCTGACCCAGAGTTTCTAGGGGGTTACATCTTCAGTTCCCTATCCCTGACGCACCACGACCATCGTCCTCTACCGCCCACTTAGGTGAGCAGGACATACCTGCGTCTAGAGGAGACCCCGGGGCTGGCCCTAGTGGTGCCACCCCTGCTTCTTTCCCTATCACTTCTAAGGCACTCACTATGGCCCTCTTAGGCCTAGCCTCCGGTGCCGGCATGACCACTTCCACCGGCACCACTTCCACAGTCCGTCTGGCCACTACTTCTTCTTTTCGTCGAGCCACCTCTGCTCTTTTCGTCGAGCCACCTCTGCTCGTCTCGCTCTAGAGACTGAGTTAGCTTCTCTGCACGCTGGCGCATCCACCTCTACCGTCTCGGACCCATCCTCTTCTATCTTTTCATATCCATGTTTCCTTGCACTCGAGCGAAACGTGGCTGCCATTCTCCGTATTCTTACTCACACGGTCTGCCTCCACCCACTCCTCCCCCTTCACCTCCTCCATCACCTCCTCGACGATCATCTCCTCCCGCCACCACCGCTTCCATTCTCGCCACTGCATCTCCACACACTATTTCTGACCCACCACCTCCACCACCCTCCACTTCCATCACCGCATACACTCGCCGTAAGAAATTGTCGGTGCTCTCAAGATCACTTCCCTCACCTACTTCATTGGCCACCGTATCTCTCCCACTTACCATCATCACCACCACTCCACCCATTGTTCACACCACCACCGCACCCACCCATCCACCTCCTCCACCCCTCTCCCACTTCTCCGCACACCCATCACCTCTCCCGCCCACACCCCTCCATCTTCTACCGAGGAGGACGATGACAGTTCCTCTCCTGCATTTTAATTTCTTTCTTTTTCTTTTCCGATCTTCCCCCTAGCATATTTCTGCGTCACCATGATCATATCATATTGCTAGCATTGTCATATCCAGCTTGGGGAAATCGATTTTATGTGTGTTGTCGTGTGATTTCGTTGTTGTGTGCCTGTTTTTATGTGTCGTGCGGATGTGCTTTTCTATCTTTTATTTTCTGTGTTTCTTTTTCCTTCTTTTTATTTTTCTATTTCGTTTGTGTGTTTTCCATGTTTTTCATTATTTTTGAGTCGGTGCATACCCCCCATTATCATTGCCCCCCCATATTCACTATTATTGTATTGAGGGCAATGCAAGTTTCAGCTTGGGAGAGTCGCACTTTGTGCGTCAGTTATGTCTTTTTCATCGTTTTGAGTCGTTTTCATCGTGTGTTTTTTCTTCTCTTATTTTTATTCTCCCTCTCATAGAGATGACCCCACATAATGAATTGCCATAAAACCACACACACACACACACACACACACACACACACACCTAGCTTAGCTACGATAATCACTTTCACTAACCCTATGAAGCCGAGTCCTATTGCATTTCATGTTTCGTGGGTTCACTTTGCTTTTGTGTGAGTTGTTTGTCGTGACTAGCTAGTGGTGTGCTTCTACTTTGTGATTTTGATGTATACACCTGTCCTTGGTTGACCCTAGATTATCATGCTTCAATTTCGAATATGCGGTATTTGCATCTACTGTCTGCTTCTATATGCATGTTTTATATATATATATATATATATATATATATATATATATATATATATATATATATATATATATATATATATATATATATGAAAACCCAGAAAAATCCCCAACCCCCTCCCCTTGCCGTCGGCTTTTTTTAGGAGGGTAAGGCGAGAGCCCGGTCGAGACTATGCAAACTGGGGGGTGACCGCCGTGCCCCCAACGGCCCCCGGGTTAGTCCGAGAGGGGAGATGTAGCCCCAGGGTAAATAATTCCACAACAAATTCCCCAATAATTACCAAGTCACGGCGGCCATATGCCTCGAACCCCGCACCACTTGGCTTTGGAGCGGAAATACTTACCACTAGGACACCCTCTCGTGGGCATTATATATATATATATATATATATATATATACTAGTCATACCCCGTGCCCGCGGGCACGGTTCAGTTAAGATTTTCTCCCGCGAAATTTTTGATCCCAAAAAATTATTTCCACAGCCAAAATTTAAAAGAACAACAAATTAGCATAGAAAAATTTAGCTGCGCGGAACAACAAATTCGACACGAGCGTCTTCGACGTGAAACAACAAATTCGTCGTGGGCACCTTCGTCACGAAACTACAAATTAGCGGCAAAAAATTTGGCGGGCACCCGCCTTCAGCGTGAAACAACAAATTAGCGGAAGAAAATTTAGCTGACGCAGGCCATTCAGTTGAACAAAAATGTACAAAACACCCAATCCAATGAAATGAAAAATGAAGATAGATTGTTGAACCAAAGAGCTGAACGCAAGAGCACTCTATCCTGGAGTAAAAACATGGTAACAATTGAGTTAACTCAATAAATAGAAGTGGTCTATAAGCATAACAGTGCGAGAGTGCCGACTTTAAATGCAGACATGATCCCTTTCTAAGTCAGTCCCATGTCCTCAGTCCCACGTCAAATTAATTTTCCTGGGTTCAAGTTGAACCCAACCACAACAATTCACATCTGTTTTCCTGGAACTATAGGTTTGCTTGATCTTGGTGTTTACTGGAACTAAACGTGGAGTTTACTGGAACTATCGCAAAAGAAATTCATTGTGAAGATTTAGTATACACTCAAAGCATTAAAAATTTCTACAACTCAACATAAAAACATTTTGGCATTTTAACAAAAGGAAACTGAATTGTACCAACATAAACTTTGAAAGAGTTTGATATCAATTCTTCACAAACTTTCTATAGTCAACCGCAAACAACTCCAGGAACAACAGAGTAAGCTAACCATCCAAAAAGGCGCAGTGGATGATAATATTATATAACGAATCAAAAGAAACCTGATTTGACAATAGAGTGCAAGCTCAATATACAGTGGTTTATTTTACATGCACAAAACCTCAATGGATATGGCCAAAGCACAATGATGCAACCAACCATAAACAACCCATTTACATACAGAATATACCATCGTGGCCCCAGGCCATTTACAACATCAGCTGATCATCTTTCAATCCTTATACTCCCACGTCTGTTGAGGATACATTTTCGTCAGTTTGAATCCGATTAGTTAGATTTGCTTCCATGAGACTTCTTTAACTTTGCGACAATGACCCACATATTGGCCAGCTCATTTTCAAGGAAGGCTTCCTTTTGTTTGGATTCCTCGACGTTCTTTTGGAGCACGGCTTCTCTCTGCTCCTTTTCCTTAAGAGAAGCTTCCAGCATCAGCTCCCTGTATGACGAATACGTAGTCAAATTCACATTTACAAACTTACACTGTATGACGATTTGCTAAAGAATCAAATGATCAAATTAGATCACCCATAAATTGGTTGAATGAATTTATGGGTTGAATGATAAATACCTGAAATTATGAACCACTTAATTTACAAAATCCTGGAATTCGAGATCATTAAAATACCAGTTTTGAATTCTACATTTTTATTGAGGCCTTATCGAAATCATCGTGATCATTAAAATACCAGTTTTGACTATAAAAATGAAGTTTTGGGGAAAAAATTGTGCATATCAAATAATTTATTAACTCCTACTCACTTGTGGTAACCATGACACTTACTGGAACCCATACAATGCATGCCTACACATTTGTCTTGCAATATGGCAGTTTCACCATCAAGCATAACATTTCATTATTTAAAATTCATCTTGCTAATTTTTCATGCATAATTAGGTTTCATGAAACCAATTGCAAGGAACTTTCACTTTCATAGAAATTTTCATTTTCAGTTTTTACCAGGTTTTAGCCATTGGTTTGCAATACATATGAAGGGAATAGAATATTGGCATTCCTTATTTATGAATATGAAAAAAAATATTGCATAGAAATTTCCCACCTATATAAATTAAAATCACATCAAAAGTCATCATGTAAATATGAAGAGAAAATCTTGTTGGTTAGCCATTGGTTTGCAATGAAAAAAAATATAAACAATTTATAGCAAAACATCACACCAATTTATAAACATAGAGAAGTGATAATGTTATAAACATGGAAACATAGAGAAGTGATAATGTTATAAACATCACACCAATTTTGCATAGGGTAGTGATATCCTTCAAATTTTGTTTATAACAATATATGCATAGAGAAGTGATAAACAATTTTTGTAATGCCCTACAAGCTACTGCACAAGTACTAGAGGGGGGGGTGAATAGTACTTTAAAAATAACAAGGAGTATAATTCCTAATTATAATGCAAACAACTACCAAATCAATTTGCGGAAGCTTAAATTGAATGACAACACCAAATTAACAAAGCAAACACAATATGTTACTGGGTTCGGATCCACCCAAGTCTCCCCGACTTGTTCCCGGTGATCCTACGTCCCAACCACCCGGATCCCCTCCGGATACTAGAGTTAGAAACCCTAACTCAAGATTTCCACTATGAAATACTTGTGAAAAACCTCCACAAGTCAAATCATACAAAATGTAACTTGTGACTCCCACAACCCGGGATCACAACCACACTCTCACAACCGAGAGTGAATCTTACAAATCAAATATGAAATGAAATAAGAAACTTCTTACCGAACAAAATACCTATGCCTTGAGTATTGCTTACGAATTAGGGCAAGGATGATTTTGAGGAAGAAGTGGCACCAAACCCTAGCTCCAAGATGTAGGACAGCGATGGAGAGCTTTGGGGATGTTGGTGACCTAGAATCAAGCACTTGGCTTGGAAGGCTTCACACTCAATGAATCTCTCTTTGGAAGTAAGAGTTAGGAGAGATTAATGAATGGAGGGAATGAGCTTTGAATGAGCTTGGATTGATTTCTCTTGAA
>JAULAV010006723.1:0-25000 GCA_030789695.1 Scilla litardierei | reverse complement strand
TTCACCCGATCGGGTGAGACGATGGAAAAATCTGTCTTCAGCTCTGATAAATTCTCACTCGATCACTGAACCGATCGGGTGAGTCTTGGATTTCTCGAGCTTGGAAAGAAGCAGCAGCTGACCCAATCGGTTGAAAGTGCCGACCTGATCGAATCACAATTTTGGCCTTCGAAACTGCCCTTTGTAAAATATCCACCCGATCACAGAATCGATGGGGTGGAACTGTCTCTCTTCTGCACTGACACGGACTGCTTGACCAGACCGGTTGGGTGTTCCACACGATCGGTTGAGAGCTAATACACAGTTATCTTTGACAAATGGCTCTCGGGATCTCGTGCGACACTTCCCGTTGCTCCGGGTACTTATGATGTTGGCCGTATATGTCCCCTGTGCTAGGAATGTCATGCAAATGAACGTAACACGACAAAAGTAAAAAGAAACTTAAAACACAAAGAAATGGACATGAAATAATGAAAAACGACGGAAAACGACGGAGAAGACGTGCGTCAATATATAAAATATAAATGCATGTCACCTACTTCGTAGAAGGAGTTCAAGAACAAGGCATCCTAAAAAGATATTTGGATGAAAACTGGTCATGGTTTTGTTGTTAAATGTTTTTGAATTGAGACCTTAGTGTCAAGCTAGTTTACTCGTATGGACAAAAATCTTGCTTCTAGTCCATTATTTTAATTACTTGAGTTAAATGAAAAAAATTAATAAATTTTCAAAAAAAATGTATGTATGTATGTATGTATATAGAGGACTATGGAGATAAGCTAGCCAAAGAGAAATTTCTTCCTTGGCTACCTCATGCATCTCCCATTCCCCCAATTTTTTGACGATCAGATCTGTTCAGTTAGATTATTATGTTCTAAATTATTAAAATATCAATTATATGGTGAACCCTAGGGGTTTTTGGTCACTCATCTAACCGTTATAAAAAGTTCTATTATGGTGAAACTGTTAAACTTGTGACGAGTGGATGAATGAGCAACACTCCTTGGATTTACTTGAAAATTGGTGGTTTGAGATTTTAGAACATGAAGATCAAAATGAATAGTTTAGATCAAATGAAAGCAATGAGTTCGAGGGTTCCTCATATGAGAGTAATGGGTATCATATGACATATTATACTAACCCTCATATGCGGCCTCGAGAACTCCCACCTCTGACATTTTTTCGAAAGCATCAAAACCATTCATTTTGATGTTCATATTCTAAAACCCTAAAACACCAAATATCATGTGAACCTAAGGAGTTTTTCCTACTCATCAAAATGGGCCAAAAGTTCTATTCATGCAAACCTGTTAAATTTGTGATGAGTGGATGAACAGGTAAAACACCTTTGGTTCACCTGATATTCAGTATTTTAGGGTTTTAGAATATATAGATCAAAATGAACGTTTCTGATCCTCTAAAAATAACAAAGTGTGGAGTTTTGGAGCCGTATATAAGGCTAAGCATCATATGTCATATGATACTCATTATTCTCTTTATATAAAGAGGAATATAGAAGTAAGCTAGCCTAGGAGGAATTTTCTATTGAAAAATGCTTCAAATTCATTATTTGTATTTGACACGGCCATGCCAAGTTTGCAAATTCTGCCAAATTCTGGGCAGGCTGTGGCACGGCCGTACCGAGTTTAACACGGCTGTGCACTGTCTGTGAAGCTGCACAGTCACCTTTTACAAGCGTGACACAGCCGTGCCGCTTCCTGCACGGTCGTGTCGACTGAAGACGGGCCAAACATAACTTTTGACTTTGGTTTTTGATCAAAACTCAAATCTAATCAGACGGCTAAGATTCCACACGACCCATGGAGCTATTTAAACTCTTCCAAGGGTTTATTTTTGCAGAGCACAAAAAGAACGAAGAGATATTCCATGCCATCATCAAATTTCTTATTCCTCGCATGTCTTGGAGCTTTGGGGCATAATTTGTTGAGTGACTTCTTGTGATTTCTCTTGAATACATTGTAATCTTCTTCTTGTGATCTCTCTTGAAATACATTATAATCTTCTTCTTGTGATCTCTCTTTTCGGGTTGAGGGATTATTTGTGAAAGCTTTTGTTTTTCTTCTCTGTTGGTGAGATTTGAGATCTCCTTTGGATTTGATGAGAAGAGTTTGAACTCCAAGCTTCGAGTTATTGGTACTCTCTTTTGTTGAAGAAGATTGAAGGAGTCGGTGTAATTCTCTCTATTCATATTAGTTGAAACCGTCATCAGGAAGCTACATGTAGGTGCCATTAGCAGGCCGAACCAAGGTAAACTCTGTGTCGCTTGATTTGTTGCTTTCCTGCTTTTGTTACTTTTCATATTTCTTGTTTGGTTGGATATTGTACTATTATTATTTATCTCTGAAAGATCAAGGTGTAGCGATTGTTGGGTAGCTATCCACTTCTGGGCTTACTTCCATTGGTCGTCTGGTCCATGGTTATTCTCCCAACAAGTGGTATCGGAACGTTCAGGTTTTTGGAGTTTACAAAATGGCAGAGACATTCAACAGCTAGATACAAGATCGAGAAGTTTACAAGAAAGAATAGCTTCACCCTATGGGGCTTGACGGTCACGACTATGATCAACCATGCGGGACTTTACAAGATAATCTTTGATAAGAAACCTATTCCAGAATTTGTCTCAGACTATATGAGATCAGAGCTAGAGAAGAAAGCTCACAGAGAAATTCTGATGGCCCTATCTGACAATATCTTTTGCAAGGTCGCGAAAGAGGAGACTGCAGCGACGCTGTGGAAAAGCCATGAATCTTTGTACCTGACGAAATCACTCACATGAAGGCTGTATTTATAAAAGAAATTGTTCATGCTCAAGATGAAAGAGGGGTAATCGTTACATGAGCATCTTGATGAACTGAATCAGTTGGCATTGGATTTGCAAGCGGTGGAAGAGAATGTAAGTGATGAGTACTAAGCAATTGCCCTGCTATGTTCCCTACCTGAGGAGTACTTACACTTGGTCGAGACCATGACACAAGGAAAGGACAAAATCTATTTGGAAGTGGTTTAGGCAGGTTTACGCTTGCATGAGCTTAGGAGGAAGGTGTCGAGAGGCGACACAAGTACTGATGATCAAGATGTAGCTCTCTTTGGGTGTCGTTGGTGTGGGCAATCCAAATCACGTTCGAAGACTAGAAGACCCAAGTCCAATGATCATGGTGGTAACGACCAGAAATGCCATTATTGCAAGAAACCAGTACACTTAAACAATAAGTGCCCACGGTTGAAGGCTAAAGGTAAAGTGTCTGCTCGGCCTGTAGTAGCTTTTGGAGGTGCATGCATTGATACTGATAATGAATAAATATTGTATGTGTCTTCTTTGGAAGACAATTGAGATTCATGGATTCTTGATTTAGGATGTGATTCCCATATGACTCCGATGCGGAGTCACTTTGTGACATATACTCCTAGAGATGGACCAGAAGAATACATGGGGAATGGAGCTATGTCTAGAGTGGTAGGGGTCGACACAGTGCGGTTCAAGATGCAGTATGGAGCCATTTGAACACTCATGGGTGTTAGTCATGTGCCAGATTTACAACAGAATCTTATTTCGCTTGGAGCTTTGACTGGTGTGGGGTGTAGCATGGTGCTCAAGGGAGGGTGGCGAAGAAGATTAACAACCTTTATATGCTTCGGGATCAGGCGATGTTGAGTCGGAGGTAGATCGCTCCATATTTTACACCTTTTTTTGCATGTTTGCATGTCATGTTGATCGCCCATATTGCGTTTTTCATGATTATTCGACGATATTACGTTGCTTTTCACTATTTTTGGTTTTTGTCGGATTTCAGGAAATATGGAGCAATCAGGAGCATAAATGAGATCAAGGGACTTTCACACAAGCTGGAGCATAGCCTGAGACCCTATCGAGGAGCTAGCAACGCTAGATGATGAGCAGCAGAAGAAGAAGTTCGATAGAATCGACAAGGAAGCGAGGAGGAAAAGCTAGGACTCCAAAAATAGGCCACTCGGCCGAGCAGACAACTCACTCGGCCGAGTGAAGGAACGTACTCGGCCAAGTACGATGGATAGAAGAGAGCCTGGAGTCGAAGTCCACTTGGGCGAGTGAATGATCTCACTCGGACGAGTGAAGAAACTTCACTCGCCTGAGTGAGTCAGAGCTTTCCAAAGAAAAATTTAGCCGACTCTCTGGAATTTGGAGAGGATCAGCAGAAGACTCACTCGGCCGAGTGAGAAAGTCTACTTGACCAAGTGACAAACTCTACTCGGTCGAGTGACGCAGAGCGACAGACCCCCAAAACCCCCAATTCTCTGTTTTCTTTTGTGTCCGTCACTCGGCCGAGTGACATGTTCTACTCAGCCGAGTGCCACAGTCTGCCTATATCGCAAATTAGAGTTCTGGGCTGTGCCAGGGGCAAATCTGTCAGGATTTTCTGGCCAACTTTGGCGTGTATATAAGGCTGATTTTCTTCTTAGTTTAGAGTGATACCAGAAATTAGTTTTGAGCACTATTCTAAATTCTCAGCTGGAGATTGAAGATTGGAGATTTGGTTTGTTCTTTCTATCAAAATTTCTTGTTTTTGTGAATTGTTTTCTCTCAACCATGAATTGCTATATGTTTTTATTTTTTTATTTTGTGATTGCCATGATTAATTGCGAGTAGTTCCTCTGTTCTAGGGCATGGGGATGAACCCTATGGATCCGATTTTAGAATCGTGATGAACGAATTAATGTGTTGCTAGGATTGATAGACGGTTGCGTTGTGATGGATTTACTATGAGTAGCTAGGAATTTCCATCGATTGGGGTTTGCAAGAGATTGGATTTCAATCGATGGGAAGGCCTAGATATTCGATTTAGGTTTATAATCGAGATTCTCTAGACTTGGTTTGCAAGAGATTGGACCAAAGCTAGGATTTTTATTATAAATCTATACTCATATTCGTTTGCAAGAGATTGGACGAATACGAAATATCATAACCTAAATCATAACTCAAGTTTTCCTGAGAGTGGGCTCGAGGTGTGATTGGACGATGATGTCGATCTTCATGCTAGTGGCTTAGGTTAGGGTTTGCACGAGAGTGGGCCCGAATCTAGGTTGCCATAGACCGACAATAGCATGAGAGCGTGAGCTTGGTTCTCTTTTCAGTTACGACTAGTTCACCTCAATTCAAGCCTCGCAACATTGAGATTCACGATTCACAAAGATAAATAATGATCCGTAGTGGGAATTCACTGGCCCTAGATGCTTTTATTATCCAGAATTCATATTGTTAATTGAACGATTGTGACAATATTCTCGAAAACATTCCATTCTACCACCAATAGCTAGCTGATTAAAACAGAGTACTGTCATTTGTCCTCCTCGTGTTCGATACCCTCTCGCCACTTCACCGTACACTTGCGGTAAGACTACAATTATTTTCCGGGTGTATATCCGAGAGCGACCAAGTTTTTGGAACCGTTGCTGGGGAGGCGACGGTATTTTATTTTCTTTACTTAGCTATTTCTTTTTATTTTATTATTTTCACTCTTTTATTCCTCTATTGTGCTAACAATTCTATCTAGACTCTCTTTTTCTGTGCATGTACAAGAGATCGAAGGTGCCCCAAGGAGACATATTATTCGACCCTGAGATCGAACGTACAGCAAGGAGGCTTAGAGCTGAGAGGAGATCTGCTATAGAGGAAAGTCAAATGGCCGTGCTGGAAACACCAGAGGAGCTAGCGCAGCGCATAACTAGGCTTGTCTCCATCCGAGATAGGCTACGACCCAAGACCACTTCTGCCACCTCCTCTATAGTCATGCCGGAGTTGGCGACCGACAAGAACTTTGAGTTGAAGACATGACTTGTGGTGTTGATGCAACAAGAACCATTCCATGGGAATTCACAAGAAAACCCGCACTACCATTTGCAATTGTTCTTGGATAAATGGGCTACTTTCCAGATGCTTGGCATACCGGTCGACGCTATTCGACTGCGCCTCTTCCCGTTTACTCTTTGAGATAAGGCATTGTATTGGTTGAGGACGCAAGCCGAGGGGATCTTCACCACTTGGGATGATCTGGAGAGCACATTTGTCAGTAAGTTCTATCCTCCATCCAAGACTATTAAGATACGAAGCGCCCTGATGTCCTTCAAGCAAGGCCCTCAAGAAACTTTATATGAGGCGTGGGAGCATTTCAAGGACCTCCAACACCAATGCCCCCATCATAGCATTGAGCAGTGCGAACTTGTACTTAGCTTCTACAACGGGTTGCAACCGAGCACAAAGCAAATAATTGATGCAACCGCCGATGGAGCTATCTTGTCAAAGACACCTGACGACGCTACGACCTTACTTGAGGAGATGGCATCAAATAATCAGCAATGGGCCGACGAAAGGGGAAATTCTTCGTCATCCTTGAAGCCGACGCGTATCTATGAAGCAACGGTAGTGGCGAAGATTTCCACAAAATTCGATTCCCTTCACAAAGCTGTAGAGAGATTGGAAAAGTTGGTGAGTGAACCATATGGAGCTTCCACCATTTCTACACCGGGTGGAAGCATGAGCGACTGGCAAGATCAAGCCCATGTTGTGTTTATTGGAGGGGAGCAAGGAGATGGAGTTATGGAGCAAGCTCAGTATGTTACGGTTAGTACCGGTTATTGGGTGAACCAGGCTATAAGGGGTCACCCCGAATTTTCATACGCTAACAATGATGGAGCCTTGAATCCACTGCTGCAACAATCACAAGCCCGGCCTCCACAACAACCACAGTATCAACAAAGGACACCCCAACAACAAAACTACCCACCGAGGAAACAAATGGGGCCCTATAGAACCCCGGGATACAATCAAGGATGGAGAGCACCCAATCCACCGCAAGCACCGCCAAGGTCGGACCACGAAGCAAGGGTTGAAGAGTTTATGGACGAACAAAAGAAGTTTAATGCAAAATTGACGGCCCAAGAAGATTCCCTTAACACCGTCGTGGAACAGTTATCAGAGCAACTTACATTGCTCAATAAGACCAATCGACAATTACCGGCTCAACCGGAACAAAACCCATGAAGCAACTCCAGCCACATCAATGCGGTTGTGGCAGTGACTACAAGAGGCAGGAAGGACACTACTCTCGCCATGATTCAAGCTAAGGAGCCAGGGAAAGAAATTTCGATTGATAAGGAACCGGTCAATGAAGAGGAGGACCCAAAGGCGCCACGCGACGGTGAAAAATCTGAAGTAGAGAAGCCACGAGAGGAGCGAACATATATGCCACCATTACCATTCCCACAACGGTTGGCAAAGGCAAGGACTGAGAAAAGGCTCGTCAAATTTTTGGAGTCTTTACGAGGTGTAAGCTTGAACATCCCATTCTTGGATGCAATCATCAAAATCCCGTCCTATGCGAAGTTCCTCAAATATTTGATCGCTGGAAAGAAGCAAAAAGAAAGGATCATGCTTGCCGAGCAAAGTACATGGTTTACTAGAAAGGAGCACGCGCCGACCAAGTTCAAGGATCCCGGTAGTTCAGAATTCATTGCACGCTTGGAGGAGTTCCACTTCAGAAATCTCTCGTAGATTTAGGAGCAAGCGTGAGCCTTATGCCCCTCACGATGTTCAAGAAATTGAATACAGAAACCGACCTCAAGGCCACAGACATGAAGATACAACTCGCCAATGGGCGAATCACTAGGCCGGTGGGGATTGCCGAAAACATACCACTATAAGTACATGGTGGACTCTACTTGTCATGCGACTTCATGGTGATGGACATTAAGGAGGAAGGTGATACGTCGCTGATTCTTGGATGCCCTTTCTTAGCCACCGCCAGAGTGATTGTAGATGTGAGGGAAGGAACATTATCCTTGAATGTCGGTAATATTAAAGTTGAGCTCCACATTCCAAAGGAGATGAAACATATGCCTTGGCCAGAGGACGTGGACTTCGTGGACCTCCTCGACGAGGTGATTGATGATGCCATGCCATTTGCCAACGGGGCCAAGCACGACGACGGCCTCGAAGAGGGCCAAATTACCAAAGAAGGCGAAATGATGGGTGACCCGCCGGACCCTCGTTCATATAAAGAGAAGGATGATGCCGATGTCGTCAAGAATAGAGAGCTAAGCAAGATCTCTGTGGTAAAGCACGTGAAGAAAGATACACCGGCCAAAAAATCTTCGCCGCCGACCAAGAAGAAGGATGTGAAAAGCCCAAGCTTGGGGGACTCACCCCCCACTACTACCCACGATGAAGGGGAGCCGAGGAACATCGAAGACAATCAACAACTGAACCTAGGCGGCCTTCCCGGCAAGTTTGATGCGTGCATCTCACATGCGCCTAACATCGAGCTCTAATCGTGAATCTCAAGGGGTCGAGCTCAAGACCTTAAACGAGCGCTTGTCGGGAGGCAACCTGACGGTTCTATCTCACTTTTTAGTTGAATTTTCTTTTCAATTTTTGTTTTAGATCTTTATTAGTATTTAGAGTCAAGTGTCGAAGAAAAACCTGACAACGGTCAACATTTTTCATTTCAGGAGAAGGAGAATAGGAGATCATAAGAACGGAGGACGACCATGGCGATGGGAAGCTTTCCAGGGATACGCTCAAATGTCAAGAGAAGGAAGAAACTGACGGGGGAAAGAAAATCAGAAAGTGGAGCAAAAACAGAGAGTTGGAGCTGACAATAGCAGCCCACTGGGCTGAGTGACATTTTCACTCGACCGAGTAAAGACCCTACTTGGCCGAGTAGGGTACTGATAAGGGAAGTTTCGAAAAATCCCTCTATGTCATTTACTTGCCACTCGGCCGAGTGACTTTGTCACTCGACCGAGTGGACCAGACACTTTCAGCACTTGAAAAAATCTGAGTGGCCTAGCCACTCGGCCGAGTGACGTCTGTCTACTCGATCGAGTCGGAACCTTTATTAAAAATTTTAAAAATCTTCGAAACTGTGGTCACTCGGCCGAGTGGTCACATCCACTCGGTCGAGTGACTTACCCGATATAACCTAGCTCGCAGCCCCAAATCCAAAAAATCCACAAATCGTAAAATCCCCAGCCCGAGCAATTCCCACTCACCCGAACGCCACGTTCCCTCGCCCGACCTGCCCCCACCCACGCCCGAGTGACGCGACCCCCCGCCGGCTACGCCGCCATCCGGTCGCCGTCGCCGACGCTTCCCTTGCCGCCGGACATCCCCTTGTAGCCCCAATTTTTCCCCTTTTCTCCTAATCTCCAATTCGTAAGTCCTATTCCACCCCAAATTGAAATTAAACCACGTTCGCATCTATTACTCTTGATTTTCCCCTAAATTTATTGATATTCATTGCTAATCAATTTTGCGTTTCAGGATAGCTTGGGGGAGACCAAGGGTAGATTCGGAGCTTCTTAGGGGATGCATCTCTTTGCTCTCACTGCTTGCTTGGAGTCGCGTCGTGCTCAGGTATATTCGTTCCTTTTATTAGCACTTCACATTGGTTGGCACGTCACACGGCATTACCATGCCCCCACGTACTAGGTCCTGTGCACGGACGCCCTCTCCCAAGAGGAGGAGGCTTAGCGAGCCTAGCTCTTCCTCTGCTAGAGCAGACTCCCTGCCACCTTGCCCACCACTACCCACACTTCTGCCTCGTTCCGCACCCATTCCATCCCCACCAGGACAGCCCACCCCGGCTTTCGACGCGATGGGGATTACTTTCGGGGATGACGCACACTGCGTCAGATTTGAAAGAATCTCCCATCGATTGATTGTCCCCTCTAGGTTTGCACACATTGCAGATTTTGAGCGCCTAGGGGTATTCGAGGGCCTACTCCAGTTATATGACAATGTGGGGGTGGCGTGACTTTCTGTCGGTGTCGACAGACACCTATGTCTGACCGACACTTGAGGTCCTGATTTCTATCCATAGGACTCCCAGGGGTTGCATGTTTCGTCTGATGGATGGATTGCATGTTTCGTCTGATGGATCGTGAGTGCGAGATCACTCTTGATATGCTCCGAGCCTTTTTCCAGTTGCCCCCTGTCCCATATCCCGACGGCGCTTTTGCTCCCACGCACATCGTCCCTCCCTTATTTGATACACATGCATTCTGGACGTTGATCACGAGATCCCCACTCGCTTTTGACCCTAGCCGGGCCAATGCCTCCTTTATCGTCCACCCATGCCTCTGCATTGCTCAGCGCCTCATGGAGACCACTTTTCTCCCGAGGTATGAGCATGGGACTATGTCCACGCCTGAGCTTTATATGCTCTACGCGATGACTAGAGCGAGAGCCTTTGAGGGCACCACAGGCGTCTTAGTCCCCGCCGTTCAGATCGATATAGCTAGTTGGTATCTAGACCGCATTGTTTCTTCTGCTACCGCTAGGACGACTATCTGTTGCAACGGTCTAATTACCTTGCTAGCTCCTTTGTGCCGAGTTGAGATCCCAGCTGGTTTGCTTCGATCTACGGGGTCATGGCCCGCATGAGGATGTTGCATACTCATGGTCAGCACCACTGGGTTTGGTTGCACGGTCCGTTTACTGCTGATTATATGGTGCTTTCGAGCCCGGCTCGAACCCACATTGGATCTGTAGGAGAGGTGTGGAGATCAGAGATGGACCTCTTCATCCCAGCTGCGTACGTGCTTGAGCCCGAGGGCGCTCAGCTGGAGCCCCTCCTCCCCCCTTGGCCCCGGAGATCCCGATCCCTCAGCTTGCACCTGATTTGACCACTGCTCTCGTCACTTTTGTCCACACTTCTGCCGGTGTCAGGAGCACCATTGCTGAGTCCACCACCACCACCACCACTTCTGTGCCATCGACTTTTGCTCATATTTCTTACTTGAGCTCTAAGAGCACCTCCCCTGCTACATTTGAAAGAGGCGAGCCTTCCTTTATTTCGACAGCTGAAACCCTGACATCACCAGATTTCTAGACTCCTGGGGAGTCATTTTCTGTTGATTTCATGACCTCCCCAGTCATCGACACTTCCATCTCTGTAACCGCTATTTTCACAGAGAGCGTCGTGACGTCTATCCCCACTTCTCTGTCAGCGACCTCTCTGCCCTTCTCGCCCTCCGTCACCGCTTCATATTCTGTTGCTGCTCATACTTCTGAGAGCATTCCTGCGTCTCAGCCTCCCACAGAGGCTAAGCGTCTTTTAACGAGCACAACACCACACCCTCACCCAGTAGTGGCCCCACTTGTCTACGGTGGCTGTGTGCATCAGCCCCGACCTCCACCAGTGCGACCCTCTGCACCTGATCCTGACGCTCTCGTCAAGCACCTCTGTGCTATCGAGGGGGCCTTGAGTGGCCTCAGAGTGGATTTTCAGGCTCTCGACACCACCGTTAGCTCTGTACAGCAGCGAGTCACCCTCCTCCCTGGTACACAGGTCACCTTGAACCAGATTCTTGTGTGCCTGCCACAGCCTCCAGCTGTCGCTACGCATCCCATTTCATAGCAGCCACCACCACCACCCCTTCCCCACCACAGGGAGGTGCTGGCGACCTACCACCTGCTTAGGCATGCACATGTTGCCTCTCATATATTTTTTGCTGCTGCTGTGATTGATACTACATTAGCTGATGATTTTACACCCCCTCTACCCACACACTTTGGCCACTTTTTACTGAGATTTGTTTATAGCTTTCTGGGAGAGAGGAGGTATTTCTGGGACCTTTATATTGCACCATCCTGATCTTTGCACTCATCACTTGCATTTCTATCCCATTTTCTTTCATTTTCATCCTTTATCATGCATGCATCCTCACCCTCCCGTCCCTATCATATTTCTTCTTGTGCCACACTTAGCACATTGAGAACACTGTGTAGTTTAGCTTAGGGAGTGAGTGTCTCACGCACTTTTCGTTTTCTTCATTTCTATCTTCATTTTTTTCCACCTTTCTTTATTTTCCATTTATTTTCACCCACTTTTTCATATTTTTCCTCATGCATCACGTTTTCTTATTTTGTGTGTGTGCTGCATTTGTATAGTAGTTCTTATTTTTCCTTTATCCTTATTTATTTTATCCTTTTGCTAGAAATGAATTCTTTGTGATGACGATGCCTTGGAGTTAGCTTGCTCTTAAATGCATATCCTCTTGCCATGCCATCGTTTTTATTTCAGATATCATATGCTATACATTATTGTGCATTTGAAAATATTAACCTGCATCTTTATTATATGATTGTGAATGTAATTCTAGCATTAGCTGAGTCTGGATATTTATTTTGTATTCTTTTCATAGAAAACACACCAAGCTTTACGCAATGATTGCCTAAATTTGGAGTACTGTCTTGTTGTCTGCTATCACTTCTATTTGCATGAAATTATACGCTTTACTTTCCGGTTGATTGAATGTATGCCTTTTTTATGTAACTGGATTAGTTTACTTTCTGAATTCAAACTGAGTAGATTACATTACCCTGCTGAAAGTTGTCGTGCACATTCAAAAGAGTGAACTGAGTGTTGCATGTTTTTCTTTCTCCACATATCTTGAACATTATTTCTATACTTAAATTCATTGGTGAATCTCCCCTTGGTAAATCTTACATTGGCATCTTCCCCTTGCTATAAAATCCAAGCTCCAATACCCCAAAATCAAAAGAAAAAAACAATACATGCATATCTCTCTATCTTTGATTTGGGATTGTTAATGTGTATATTGGTTTCAAAAAAAAAGAAAAAAACAAAAGAAGTTCGTCTGTATATACATGATCCCATTTCTTTCTTTCTTTCTATCTTCTTTTATTTTCCTTGGAGTTTCAAAAAAATGGGAAAAGTCGTATTGTTCTATTTGAGGCCACCACGCTTATAGATAAGCTTGGGGAGAGGGTCCAATGATGTTTGAGAGAGTAACCACTTGTTTGTGCATGACGACCTAAGCTAGGTAATTTTTGATACTCAGATGGATTACTTGAAGTATTACGAAGTCCACGAATTGAGATTTGGCATGCATTTCATGAATGCCATCTCTTTCTATTCTTATTGCTTTATGATGTGTGATGTCTCTTATACTCCAGGTAAAAAGCGATCAATTAAAAAGTGTGCAATCTATGATTACGTATACTACTTTGAATGCCTCAGACGATGCTAATTTTAGAATGATATCATATTTCATATCGTTTTGACGTTCTTGGTTTCTATATCGAATGCATTTATATATGATCATGATATCGAGGTAAAAATCTTTGGCATGTTTTTATTCGGCGTGCGCTATTTGAGTAAGCAGCTCCACGTCCTGAGAAAATGATCTAGCACCCCCTCGTCACTTTCTATTCTATCTTCCTTTTCCCTTTTCCCTTATTTTTTTCACCGGGTTCGCCTTTTTACTCATCTTCCTCGAGGACGAGTAAGAGGTAAGCTTGGGGGATTTTGATTGTCCCTTATTTTACACCTTTTTTGTGCATGTTTCCATGTTATTTTGATCTCCCATATTCGATGATATTGCATTGCTTTTCACTATTTCTTGTTTTTGTCGGATTTCAGGAAATATGGAGCGATCAGGAGCATAAATGAGATCAAGGGACTTTCACGCATGCTGGAGCATAGCATATGACCCTATCGAGTAGCTAGCAGTGCTAGATGATGAGCGGAAGAAGAAGTTCGATAGAATCGACGAGGAAGCGAGGAGGAGAAGCTAGGACTCCAAAAACAGGCCACTCGGCCGAGCAGACAGCTCATGTAACGACTGGTTTTTCATGTATTTGGATTATCTATATTATATGTGTTTTGGTGGATTTTCCCCTTAGGTGTGATTTTCCGTCTTCGTAGCATTCGTTTCGTTCATTTCGTTGGGATTTTCTAGCTTCTTCCTTAGATCGCCGAGTTTGGAGTAAGTCATTCGTGACGAGCTTCATATCGCGCATATCTTAGAGATAGGTTGATCTTAGAAGCAGTAGGAATCTTCCTGGAGCTTCGCGCTTCGATTCGAGACTTTTCGTGCACTTTAGTTGGTTCAAGAAGGGGGACCAATCGACTAGATTCCAATCTAGTCGGTCAGGAGCTCTTCTGGAACCGACTAGTTCATTAAATCAAAAATTCAGAAGTTACTGTTTACTCTTAGTCGGTCTAAGAACAACCACCGACCGACTAGATGTGAAACTAGTCGGTCAGAACTTGCTCTCAGACTGACTAGTTCCCTTGATTAATTTTACCTAAGTTACTGTTTATCGTTAGTCGGTCAATGAACACTCACCGACCGACTAGGATGCAAACTAGTCGGTCGACGAGCCTTCACCGACCGACTAATTCATTTCCCAGATTTATTCCTTCTTTCACTGTTTGATCTTAGTCGGTCACAGTTGGTTGACCGACCGACTAGTTCTTAAACTAGTCGGTCAACAACTCTTCTTTGACCGACTAATCGCCCCCGAAACCCTAAGTTTCGCCCAGCCGTCGCAACTTTTCCTATTTATACCCCAATCGTTTTTCTTTCTTTCTTTCACTTCTCTTGGCCATTCCCTTTCCCCTTTTGATCTCTGATCTTCCCCAACCATCCTTTAGCTCTTCTCCTTCATTCCCGGAGCCCCTCACACCCTCATTAGGCCGGCCACCTCCTCTAGGCCGTCGGCCAACCCCCAAAACCCCACAAAACCCCATTTCTCCATAATTTCTTGCCATTTCCAGATCTGAGCCATAGTTCTCCGGATCGTTCTTCCGTTGCCGTGCTTGCTCGGCATTGTTCTTCCGCTACGATACGCGATCTCATTCCATAGAATAGAGTTGTGAGACGTTTTACCGTCGATCGTCGTCGTCGGTATCAGGCAAGTGAAACTTGCCACTTAGGGTTTTAGGCCATGTCTGTAGGCCATTTACTTGTTTTAGCATAAAAGAGACTAGGCAGTGAAAGGATAGCTGCCTAGACGCCCTTTGATCTAGCTTGACAATGAAGCTAGATCCGTCACCTTCATCATGCTTGCATGTCATGTTTAATTTCAATTAACGGTACGTGAATATCTGTTCATGTCATTGCATACATTGATCTGGCTAGGTGCACCCCTATGCCAAATACACTTCCTGGCTCGTGATCCAGAAGAGAGCATAGTGTGTTGCTAATCTCAACGCTCGATACACGTGGAGGGGTAGGGTTAAACGGTCGCTTGAGCGTAGAAGTGAGCCCGTACAGCCACTTCAGCCAAAAGACGGAAACTCTGAGGACAAAGTGAAAATAGTGATAAGTGATTCGTGATTAGTGATTTTGTAGCGTTTGCTACATCATGCGTGCTTGTCTTTTCTTTTAATTGTTGCAACATACTCAACTGCCATGTTATTGCATCTCATTATAACTGTTAGGTTGTTAGTTTACTTTCAGTTTCCTTGCTCAAGTCTTTTTAGACTTACTGACATGTGCCCCTTTCTCTTTTGGGTGTCACATGTTAGATCCTGAGCCAGAGTTCGTTGTTGAGAACGAGGTGTTTGCGGACGCCGACCCTGCGCCTGTGTTTTACGAGGACTTCGTAGACACAGGAGATCAGTCGTAGAGACTGTTTGTGTTGTTGTTTAGACTGCTTTAGTTGTCGGTGCGTAGCACCAATACCTTGTTCCGTGTTGGCTTTTGTTGGCCATGTTTTGGGCCTAGACTCTTTCTTTTAGCCTGGTGGCTTTTCTGGATGTGGAACTTAATTTTAATGTTTGGACAATGCTGAGAATTGGGATTTTATTTCTGTTTCTCCTTATGTTATTATCTTGTTCTGTTCATGTTACAGGGAACTGCATATGACTTAGTAACGCTTATCAGGCGTGCAGCTTCACAGCTCCACGTTTGAGTGGACCTTGCCACGTCTCGCCTCCATTTTTTGGAAGCAGGGCGTGCCAGGTTTTGTTGGCGGCCCATGTAGGTCTCATCTGTAACTGCGATTATCGGAATAACGATAATAATATTAGAATGTCCAATAAACTAAGTTCGACATCCGAGTCATAAGCTATGAGTCTAATTGTTTCGTTTTCTGTGTCATTAGATGGCAGGAAGGCAAAATACCCGTGGTGGTGGTGGTGTGCCCCCTCATGGCGAGGAGCCTGAGCGGGAGCCCACCAATGGGGAGATGATGCGGATGATGCTTCAGATGATGCATGTGCAGCAGGGCGTGCTCCTGTAAGTCCAGAATGCTCTAGTTGTTCGAGCTGCTCGGGCAGTTCCGGATGCCCCTCGTTCCGAGCCAGGAGCGAAGCAGTTTCGGGAGATGGGTCCCGCTTATTTTGATGGGTGTAATGGTCCTCTAGCTGCCGATGAGTGGATTCGGAACATAGAAGATAATTTGAAGATGGCGAGGATCAGCCCGGTTGGATGGGTTGATTTGGCGAAGAGGTAGCTTAAGGATAATGCTCGGAACTGGTGGGATGTAGAAGAGAAGATGCTGGTGGAGCCGATAGCTTGGGCTACTTTCAAGTCCAGGTTCGATGAGGAGTTCTTCCCGAAGGCTGCCAGGAAGGAGATGCTGTAGCGTTTTATTAATCTGAAGCAAGGGAGCTTGACGGTGGACCAGTACCACCAAGAGTTCACTAGGCTGAGTCAGTTCGCACCAAAGATGCTACAGGATGCTGAGGAGAGGGCTCAGAGGTTCCTGCAGGGACTTGCTTTGGAGCTTCAGAGTTTCGTGTCTTCCTCTGATCTGGAGTCTTATCAGAAGGTTCTGGTAGCTGCAAGGAGGCCGGAGCTGAACCTGAACCAGAGGAGAGGACATGTTGCTGGAGCTGGGAAGAGGCCTGTGGAGCAGGTCAAGCGGTGGTTAGGCCTAGTTTCAAGCCTAATCAACCGGTGCAGTTCAAGAGGCCAGGTGGGCCTGTTCTGAAGACTTGCAACTATTGTGGTAAGGCGGGCCATGTGAGGGACCAGTGCAGGAGACTTTTGGGGCAGTGCTTGGTCTGCGGCGATGCTTCGCATACTCTGAAGGATTGCCCGAGCATCAAGCAGCCGTGGAAGAGACCTGTTGCAGCCCAGTCGTTGCAGTAGAGAGCACCGATACCTGCTGGTCGCGGAGCAGCTCTCGTGATGTAGAGGCAGGCTTTTCAGCGGGCCGTGCAGCCGAGGAGGCAGGCTTTTCTGATGACCGCTGTGGAGAGCGAGGCAGTGGATAAGGTTATCGCAGGTAACCCTCAATCTAGTCGTTTCTTTCCCTAGTTAGTTTTAGTTATTAGATTATGTTTGGTTGCTTGCATATGATTGTTTGCTAGAATAGGATCTAATTGTTAAATTGCTTGTTAGGTGTGATTCTGGTTTACACATTTCCTGCACGAGTCCTCTTTGACTCATGTGCATCGATGTGCATTATTTCTCGGAGCTTTGTGGAGGAGCATTCCTTGTCGATGTCCCCGCTTCCCAAGAGTTGGAATATCGTCACAGGAAATGGCGTGATCTCGGTGCATTGTGGTTGCAATTCTTGCCCGTTGGTGGTCTGTGGACATGAGCTTTACGTTGATTTCATTGTCCACGACATCATCAACTATGATGTGGTCCTTGGGATGGATTGTCTTGCGAGCTTCTTTGCTACGATCGACTGCCGGAAGAAGAAGGTGGTGTTCGAGATTCCCGGACATCCAGTATTTGAGTTTAGCCGAGGTAGCAGTTCACTTGGTCCGGTCAGGTTTCGGGCTAGACCGGTGGAGATTGTGGCTATGCAGATGGAGTTGGAGATGCCTGCTGTAGTGCGGGACTTCGATGACGTCTTCCCCGAGGAGATGTCTGGGCTGCCACCCGATCGAGCTCTCGAATTTTCGATTGATCTTATTCCGGGAGCGCAGCCGATTTCGAAAGCGCCCTATCATATGGCACCTGCTGAGTTGGAGGAATTGCAGAAGCAGCTGGATGAGCTTCTTCAGAAGGGTTTCATTCATCCTAGTGTGTCTCCGTGGGGAGCACCGGTCTTGTTGGTGAAGAAGAAGGATGGTTCGCGTCGTATATGCGTGGACTATCGGGAGTTGAATGCGGTGACTGTGAAGAATCGATACCCGTTGCCTCGCATCAATGACATTTTTTATTAGCTTGGAGGATCGAGGGTATTCTCGAAGTTGGATTTGAGGAGTGGTTATCATCAGCTGAAGGTGAAGAAGGAAGATGTTCCGAAGACAGCGTTCAGGACGAAGTATGGACACTACGAGTTTGTGGTTATGCCCTTCGGTGTAACCAATGCACCCGCAGTTTTCATGAACATGATGAATCTGATCCTCTATGACTTTTTAGATAAGTTTGTCGTTATCTTCATTGACGACATTCTGATCTATTCAAAGTCGGAGGAGGAGCATGCCTCGCACTTGAGAACAGTGTTGGAGATTTTGAGGAAGAATCGTTTGTATGCTAAGTTTTCGAAGTGCGAGTTTTGGCTGGACAGAGTTACTTTTCTCGGGCATGTGGTATCTGGAGATGGTATTTCAGTGGATCCCGAGAAGATCAAGGCCATCAAAGAGTGGCCTGTTCCGCAGTCAGCGTCTGAGATCCGGAGTTTCCTTGGGCTTGCTGGTTACTATCGGCGTTTCATTAAGGACTTTTCCCGTATTGCTGAGCTGATGACCAGGTTGACACGGAAGAATGTACCTTTTGTTTGGTCGGGTGATTGTGAGATTGCCTTTGGTGTTCTGAGGGAGAGATTGACGACTGCCCCTGTTCTTGTTGTACCTGATCACAGTGGAGGATTTGAGATCTTTTGCGATGCTTCTGGCAAGGGTCTCGGTTGTGTGTTGCATCAGCACGGGCATGTTGTGGCGTATGCTTCACGTCAGCTCAATGCTCATAAGAAGAATTACCCGACGCATGACTTGGAGTTGGCCGCAGTCGTGTTTGCGCTCAAGATTTGGAGGCACTTCGTGCTGAGTGAGAAAGTGAAGATCTCACCGAACACAAAAGTTTGAAGTATATTTTTACTCAGAAGGAGCTCAACATGCGACAACGTCGATGGTTGGAGCTCATGGCGGATTATGAGATTGATTTGCAGTATCACCCTGGCAAGGTGAATGTGGTTCCTGATGCACTGAGTAGGCTTCCAGCGGTGACGTTGTTGAATTCGCAGTGGAGATTGCAGCAGGATTTTTGCGGGTCTGGTGTTGAGATCGTTCTTCCTGGAGAAGCTTCTTCGTTGATGTGTATGCAGATACAGTCGACGATCGTGGATAGGATCAAGGCTGGTCAAGCTGGGAATGCTAAGTTGGTAAAGATTCGGGAGCAGGTGGAAGCCGGTCTGCAGACTGACTTCTTGATTCATGAGGATGGTTCGTTGAGATTTGGAGCCAGGTTGTGTGTGCCAGCTGGGGATATTAGAGAGGAATTGTTAGTTGAGGCACACAGTTCGCCGTATTCTGTGCATCCTGGTGGCACCAAGATGTACAAGGACCTCTGTCTGAACTATTGGTAGCATGGCATGAAGAGGAGTGTGGCTCGGAGTGTAGCCAAGTGTCTGGTTTGCTAGCAGGTAAAGGCGGAGCATCAACGTACGACAGGGTTGTTACAACTGCTTCCGATTCCGAGGTGGAAATGGCAACACATCACTATGGACTTTGTGACTGGACTACCTTGGAGTCTGAAGCAGAATGACGTGATTTGGGTGATCGTAGATCGATTGACCAAATCCGCGCACTTTATTCCATTCCGAGTAGGACAGTCCACTGAGGCGCTAGCGAGGAGATACATGGAGGTAAATTCTTTTACTCTCCGTTTCTATTTCCTTATCCTAGTTTAAATAGTGATGTAACGTGAATCGTACAGGAGATCGTACGACTTCACGGAGTCCCTGTGAGTATCGTGTCGGACAGAGACACGAGGTTCACATCTCAGTTCTGGCAGAGTTTGCAGAAGAGTTTGGGTACGCGTCTGAGTTTCAGCACGGCGTACCATCCGCAGACAGATGGCCAGTCCGAGAGGACGATTCAGATCTTGGAGGACATGCTGAGGGCGTGCATGTTGGATTTCAAGGGTTCGTGGGAGGACCATCTACATCTGGTGGAGTTCTCTTACAACAACAGCTTTCAGGCGAGTATTGGCATGGCGCCTTTCGTCGCGCTGTATGGGAGGAAATGTCGATCGCCATTGAGTTGGGATGTTATTGGTGATCGGGAGCTGTTGGGGCCTGAGATGATCATGGAGGCCGTGGATGTTGTCAGGAATATTCAGGAGAGGTTGAGGATTACTCAGGACAGTTTTAAGCATTGGGCGGATGCTAAACGCCGTCCTTTAGAGTTTCAGCCTTGCGACCATGTGTTTCTGAAGATTTCCCCGAATCGTGGAGTGATTCGCTTTGGGAAGCGAGGGAAGTTGAGCCCGCGATACATTGGACCGTTTGACATTCTGGAGAGAGTTAGCGAGGTAGCCTACCGCTTAGCCTTGCCGCCATCTTTGGAAGGAGTTCACAATGTTTTTCATGTATCGCAGCTTCGTCGATACATCAGCGATCCATCTCATGCTGTGGATTTCTTGGAGATCACCGGTCACCCTGATATGACGTATGACCAGCAGCCAGTGCAGATTCTGAACAGGCGTCAGAAGTCACTTCGGAACAAGACAGTCCCTCTTGTGAGGGTGATGTGGCGACACGGCTCGCCAGGAGAGTCTACTTGGGAGAGAGAGGATGAGATGAGAGAGCGCTACCCACTTTTGTTCCCGAACACGTGAGTCTTGGGAAATTCCGAGGACGGAATTTTTCTTAAGTTGGGGAGGATGTAACGAATGGTTTTTCATGTATTTGGATTATCTATATTATATGTGTTTTGGTGGATTTTCCCCTTATGTGTGATTTTTCGTCTTTGTAGCCTTCGTTTCGTTCGTTTCGTTGGGATTTTCTAGCTTCTTCCTTAGATCGTCGAGTTTGGAGTAAGTCATTCGTGACGAGCTTCATATCACTCATATCTTAGAGATAGGTTGATCTTAGAAGCCGTAGGAATCTTCCTGGAGCTTCGCGCTTCGATTCGAGACTTTTCGTGCACTTTAGTTGGTTCAAGAAGGGGGACCAACCGACTAGATTCCAATCTAGTCGGTCAGGAACTCTTCTGTAACTGACTAGTTCATTAAATCAAAAATTCAGAAGTTACTGTTTACTCTTAGTCGGTCTAATAACAACCACCGACCGACTAGATGTGAAACTAGTCGGTCAGAACTTGCTCTCAGACCGACAAGTTCCCTTGATTAATTTTACCTAAGTTACTGTTTGTCGTTAGTCGGTCAATGAACACTCACCGACCGACTAGGTTGCAAACTAGTCGGTCGACGGGCCTTCACAGACCGACTAATTCATTTCCCAGATTTATTCCTTCTTTCACTATTTGATCTTAGTCGGTCACAGTTGGTCGACCGACCGACTAGTTCTTAAACTAGTCTGTCAACAACTCTTCTTTGACCGACTAATCGCCCCCGAAACCCTAGGTTTCGCCCAGCCGCCGCAACTTTTCCTATTTATACCGCAATCGTTTTTCTTTCTTTCTTTCACTTCTCTTGGCCATTCCCTTTCCCCTTTTGATCTCTGATCTTCCCCAACCATCCTCTAGCTCTTCTCCTTCATTCCCAGAGCCCCGCACACCCTCATTAGTCCGGCCACCTCCTCTAGGCTGTCGGCCAACCCCCAAAACCCCACAAAACCCCATTTCTCCAGAATTTCTCCCCATTTCCAGATCTGAGCCATAGTTCTCCGGATCGTTCTTCCGTTGCCGTGCTTGCTCGACATCGTTCTTCCGCTACGATACGCGATCCCGTAGAATAGAGTTGTGAGACGTTTTACCGTCGATCGTCGTCGTCGGTATCAGGCAAGTGAAACTTGCCACTTAGGGTTTTAGGCCATGTCCGTAGGACATTTACTTGTTTTAGCGTAAAAGAGACTAGGCAGTGAAAGGATAGCTGCCTAGACGCCCTTTGATCTAGCTTGACAACGAAGCTAGATCCGTCACCTTCATCATGCTTGCATGTCATGTTTAATTTCAATTAACGGTACGCGAATATATATTCATGTCATTGCATACATTGATTGTCCATCGTGATTATGTAGCACACGCTACTCTAAAATGTAAGCTGCGGCAAGTAGGATTTTGACTCCTACACTGTGATCAGGCTAGGTGCACCCCTATGCCAAATACACTTCCTGGCTCGTGATCTAGAAGCGAGCATAGTGTGTTGCTAATCCCAATGCTCGATACACGTGGAGGGGTAGGGTTAAACGGTCGCTTGAGCATAGAAGTAAGCCCGTACAGCCACTTCAGCCAAAAGACGGAAACTCTGAGCACAAAGTGAAAATAATGATAAGTGATTCGTGATTAGTGATTTGGTAGCTTTTGCTACATCGTGCGTGCTTGTCTTTTCTTTTAACTGTTGCAACATACTCAACTGCCATGTTATTGCATCTCATTATAACTGTTAGGTTGTTAGTTTACTTTTAGTTTCCTTGCTCAAGTCTTTTTAGACTTGCTGACATGTGCCCCTTTCTCTTTTGGGTGTCACATGTTAGATCCTGAGCCAGAGTTCGTTGTTGAGGACGAGGTGTTTGCAGACGCCGAGCCTGAGCCTGTGTTTGACGAGGACTTCGTGGACACGGGAGATCAGTCGTAGAGACTGTTTGTGGTGTTGTTTAGACTTCTTTAGTTGTCGGTACGTAGCACCAATACCTTGTTCCGTGTTGGCTTTTGTTGGCCATGTTTTGGGCCTAGACTCTTTCTTTTAGCCTGGTGGCTTTTCTGGATGTGGAACTTAATTTTAATGTTTGGACAATGCTGAGAATTGGGATTTTATTTCTGTTTCTCCTTGTGTTATTATCTTGTTCTGTTCGTGGTTACAGGGACCTGCATATGACTTAGTGACGCTTATCAGGCGTGCAGCTTCATAGCTCCACGTTTGAGTGGACCTTGCCACGTCTCGCCTCCATTTTTGGGAAGCGGGACATGACAGCTCACTCGACCGAGTGAAAGAACGTATTCGACAGAGTATGACGGATACAAGAGAGCCTGGAGTCGAAGTCCACTTGGGCAAGTGAATGATCTCACTCGGCCGAGTGAAGAAACTTCACTTGCCCGAGTGAGTCAGAGCTTTCCAAAGGAAACTTTAGCAGACTCTCTGAAATTTGGAGAGGACCAGCAGAAGACTAACTCGGTCGAGTGAGAAAGTCTTCTCGACCGAGTGACAAACTCTACTCGGCCAAGTGATGCAGAACGACAGACCCCCAAAACCCCTAATTCTCTGTTTTCTTTTGGGTCTGTCACTCGGTCGAGTGACATGTTCTACTCGACCGAGTGGCGCAGTCTGCCTGTATCACGAATTAGGGTTCTGGGCTGTACCAGGGTCAAATCTGTCAGGATTTTCTGGCCAACTTTGGCTTGTATTTAAGGCTAGTTTTCTTCTTAGTTTAGAGAAACAGAGATTAGTTTTGAGCGCTATTCTAATTGAAATTCTCAACTGGAGAGTGAAGATTGGATATTTGGTTTGTTCTTTCTATCAAAATTTCTTGTTTTTATGAATTGTTTTCTCTCAACCATGGATTGCTATATGTTTTATTTGTTTATTTTGTGATTTCCATGATTAATTGCGAGTAGTTCCGCTGTTCTAGGGCATGTGGATGAACCTTATGGATCCGATTTTAGAATCGTGATGAACGAATTAATGTGTTGCTAGGATTGATAGACGGTTGGGTTGTGATGGATTTACTATGAGAAGCTATGAATTTTCATCGATTCGGTTTTGCAAGAGATTGGATTTCAATCGATGGGAAGGCCTAGATATTCGATTTAGGTTTATAATCGAGATTCTCTAGACTTGGTTTGCAAGAGATTGGACCAAAGCTAGGATTTTTATTATAAATCTATACTCATATTCGTTTGCAAGAGATTGAACGAATATGAACTATTATAACCTAGATCGTAACTCGAGTTTGCACGAGAGTGGGCTCGAGGTGAGATTGGACGATGATGTCAATCTTCATGCTAGTGGCTTATGTTAGGGTTTGTAAGAGAGTAGGGCCTAATATAGGTTGCTATAGACCGGCAATAGCGAGAGAGCGTGAGCTTGGTTCTCTATTCAGTTACGACTAGTTCACCTCAATTCAAGCCTCGCAACATTGAGATTCACGATTCACAAAGATAAATAACGATCTGTAGTGTAAATTCCCCGGCCCTAGACGCTTTTATTATATAGAATTCATATTGTTAATTGAATGATTGTGACAATATTCTCGAAACCATTCCATTCTACCACCAATAGCTAGGTGATTAAAACAGAGTACCATTATTTGTCCTCCTCGTGTTCGATACCCGCTCGCCTCTTCACCGTGCACTTGCGGTAAGACTACAATTGTTTTCTGGGTGCATATCTGGCAGCGACCAGAGGTCTGGTGCACCAGAGAGCTCTAGTGGAGGAGCAGTTGGGACTCATAGGGATGTCATGAAAGGGAAGCAAGGTCGGTTGCAGGATGGAATAGCTATGGTGTGCAACGAGAGATCTTCAGGTGATGGAGTTTATGCTATATACCATCATGGTTCAACTCCATGTGAGGCTCAGATTGTCTGGGAATTCAAATAGATAGTTGCAGCACATTGGTGAACACTCACGTAGATGGCGTGGGTGGCATGGCTCAAGGTGTGCGAGACATAGTTCGTCCAAGGGATCATCTATAGTGCATAGAACCAGCGTATTAGAGAAGATCAGGAGCAAAGGATCTTATAGATATTGTGGTGGTGGTGTGGTGAAGTCCTATTGGAGAGTTAAATCCAAAGATAGTGAGTTAAGAACATCAAAGCCGGCTGAAGGTGGTGCTCTCACTTCTTGTTTATGGAATACGGTTCCATGTGCTTCCTCAGAGGGTAAAGATGGATCAACTCGTGTGACTATTGTGGAGTGCAGTCATGAATCAACTTTGGGTACTTTGGGTGACACAGGTTTGGTGGCAATGCAGTCGATGATGGAGCACAAAGTCGTGATGTCAACCTTAAAGAGAGAGATCTCCACAAGCAAGGTGGCAAAGATGGTTCAGTTCTTCGAGCTCAAAGGGAGTTAGGGCTCAGAAAATCTCTTGGAGTGTTGATGCACCGAAGGGCACCGTTCCTGATGATAGGTAGGTGTTTCCTTGATCGGATATGGAGGTCTGGAATCT
>JAULAV010006722.1:0-25001 GCA_030789695.1 Scilla litardierei | reverse complement strand
CGAAACTTGGGTATTTAAAATTTTAATTTTTTCTATCTCTTTATACTCGATCGAGCAGTCCGCGCTGCTCGACCGAGTAGTGATTCGCTGATGGGCCCACAAGTTAAAACCGAGCTTGACTCGGTTTATATGAACTCAAACCCGCTCGGGCCTACCCCTAATCCTATTCTAATTCAAAAAATCCCAGCCCCCAAGTTCCCTTAACCCTAATTCTCTGCTCGATCCGATCGTGTACGCTGGAGCTCCGCCGCCTCCGTCCGAGCTCCTTCGCCATCCGCCGCACTTGGTCCGACCACCACCACCTCCTCTCCATCCCTCATCTCTCTCTCTCTCTCTCTCTCTCTCTCTCTCTCTCTCTCTCTCTCTCTCTCTCTCTCTCCCCCCCCCCCCCCCAAATCTCTCTCTCTCTCTCTCTCTCTCTCTCTCTCTTTCTCTCTCTCTCCCCCCCCCCCTCTCTCCCCCAAAAGCCACAAACCGCCGTACTCATTCCGACCATTCGCTGCCTCCGTCGCTCGTGAGCACCGCCCCTCAAGCAGCTCGATTCTTCCCAAAAGCCCATATCTCTGTCCCCTCTCACTCATATCTCTCTCCCCTCACCATCTCCCAAAATCCCAAATCCGAACCCTAATTCTAATTCTTTCTAATTAAGAACCGCAACCCAACTTATTTTCTTAATTACCTACTGATCATATTTCATTGTCAATTGCAGGTACTATTGGAGCTATTCGTAGAGACGATCGGCTGGGGATATCTTGGGGAATCGTTTTGATTGAGGCTATGCATGTGCACGAGACACTTGCTTTCGCAGCGACGCTTGATTTCGGTATATTCGCTCCCCTCATCTTTTATTACCGTATATTGTGCTCACGTCGTTAGCCCCACTCTTGCATGTTGTCTCCTCGTCGACTTAGACCGAGGAAGCCTCCACCGGCCAGGAAGAGGAAGGTCGATGATCCCGGCTCCTCCTCTTCTCGGCCGGCCGATCACCCACAACTGAGAACCACTTGGCGGACTCCACGTCCTCTTCCTCACCCTCACGATCACCATCCCCTACGACTCTAGGAATAGAGGCCACACTCACTAGTCCCATCCCGACACCCACCACTCCCTCTCCTCCACCCTGACCCGCTCTGCCACCCCCACCCACCCTGGGACGTATGATATCGTCTTCAGGGACGACGCTCACTACGAGCGTTTCGTCGTCATCTCTCACCGAACCATCGTCCCGACCCGCTTCATCCACGTGCCCACCCTCATCAGGTTGGGCATCCTATAGGGTGTCCATAGGCTTTACCAGATCATCGGTTTCGACTGACTCATCACCATGCACTCCCGCACATACACGTGCCTCACCCTCGAGGCGATGAGCTCCATCGTCTGAGAGGGTGATGGCATCTGCTTCTGGCTGCTTGACCACGACGTAGTGGTCATGCATGCCATAATCTGTGCACACTTCCGTTTCCCATCCATCCCCGACCCATCCCTTTCTTACTCCCCAAACTACGAGCTTACCACGTTTGACGCCGAGCAATTTTGGCATCGTATCACTGGCCTCCGAGGATATAGCCCTAGCAGGGCTAAGTCCTCAGCCATAGTCCACCCCTACCTCCGCTATACCCAGTGCCACCTAGCCATAACCCTCTTCTCTAGGCCAGAGGTCCGGACACTCTCCCTTCCTGAGCTTACCCATCTTATGGGGATGACTCGACTTCTGCACCCTTACCCCGATGGCACGATCCACCCCTTCCTACTTTCTGATGCAGCACACTGGCTGTGTCACTGCCTCATCTAGACCACCCACACCACGACAGATATCTTCATGGTAATGGCAGTTTCTTCACCATCTTTGCTTCCATGCTCGGCCTTGCACTTCCAGCTAGTCTAGCGACACCCACCGGGCTTACTCGACTGACTCTAGATGTGCTTACTTGCATGCACATCATCAGGCCACAAGATGAGCATCACTAGATCTACCTACTAGGTGCCCAGTGCGAGCACCATCTCTATCTGCCTCGCCCTGATCTCACACGTGTTGACCCCGTCATGCTTGACTGGGTCATTCCTGGCATTTTTCCCATCACTCCCATCCAAGTGCTTGAGTCCCCAGGAGGACCAGTCGTCGATGACGAATATGACTAGGTACTCAGCTCAGATGAGGAGAAACCCGACTTTGCTGCCCTCCTAGCAGCCCAGCCTACCCAGCATGCCCATCCCGCGAGCACTTCTGTCCACACAGCTGTCAGTGCTCCCAGCATTACCACTTCCACACACACCACCACCATAGAGACTTCCGGGGCTATCCACACCTTTTCCCCCGCGGTCACTACTTCAGTATCTTCGTGCCCGGACCTGATGGCACGTTTGTTTCTGACGCTCCTATTCTACCGTTTCACCTTCTTTGGAGCCTGTCCCCACCCCTGTCGTCCCCACCAGGTTTGAGTCTGCCAGCACCCTACCTGACCTTGTGAACCCCCTCACTTCCGTTCCTATCACTTTAGGGTCCACAACCACACTTTCTGGCACGACATCTGTACCTGCATCAGCTGTCTGTACTGAGAGCGTCGTGGTGTCTGTCACCACTTCTGTAGCCATGATGACTCCCATTTCTAATGCTGCTACTGCTTCTGTCTCTGCACCGGATCTTGGATCCATTCCATTCCCATCATCTTCCACCGAGATCCCTGCTAGACTGCCGTCTCTTGATTTTTGTCTTCAGACCTCGTTCTTCACATGGACGAGGCTATGCTGAGAGGGTCTTTTCTAGTAGTTCACGTCCTCCTCCTGGTTCCTGCCATACTGATGCATGTCTCACTGCAATGGAGACCGAGGTTACTCGCTTGAAGCGTGCCTTTGACACCATCGCCAGCACGGTCGCTAGCTCGGTCGCCACCCACCTGTAGTTGGTTGAGCGAGACCTCTCTACTATTCTTGATATTCTGAGGACGTAGTGTGCACCAGCTGTCATACTCACACACGCTCCTCCTGCCCGACCGGACCCTCCTCCTCCTGTCACACCCATACCACTTACTGTGCCTCTTTCTCAGTCTTCTGTAGGGCCTGTCACTCATTCTGTTGAGTCGGTTGCATCACTGGTGGACGCATCTGTTATTGACACACCCATTCTTACACCTGTCGACACACCTACTATCACACTTTCTTCTGAGCCAATCACACCTTTTGTTGACCTGTCGGCCGACACACTCGTCGAGCCTTCACCTGTTGTTCCACTTTCTGGTCCCCAGCAGTCAGACCCATCACCAGCAACCCAGGGTGATGCCGCTGCTTGATCCCTATATTGCTTTTGCTCCTGTCCTCCCCCCAATATTTTTTGCCCATCTGTCTATTTGGGGCCATGTTCTTGCATAGCTTGGGGGAGACCCATTTTGCACCATCTACATATACCATCTCATTCCATCTGTATATATCCCACTTGCATCATACCATCATTTGCATCATCTGCCTGCTTGTCCATATTTTTGCATTTAGGCATTAGGTCATGCATCCGCATTTGTATTTTCCCTTTATTTATTTTTTATTTGTACAGTTCATTTTTTAGTTTACCTTTTTATTTCTCCACCCACCCCACCCTAGCATCATTTCCCACCTTGCACACGTGTTCTCAGCAGTGAGGACACTACTGTGTTTAGCTTAGGGGATGAGCACTATCACTTTTTATTTTCATTTCTTATATATTTTCTTCCATCTTACACCTTTTTACTTTTATTTCCATCCCCTTTTTCCACCATTTCATTTTTTCCTTTTAGCATCATATCTTCCATATTTTGCTATGCATGCATGCTTGTTTCTATTTTATTATCCCGCTTTTCTTTTCCCATTTTGCTAGATATATTTCATATGGTGATATCTCCCATAACCTCTGCATCTATCACGATGCTTGTTACTTTTGCCATACTATCTAGAGTATTTCAGTGTCTTGCTATCCATATGCTTGCCTATATATTCTTTTGATGATCTCTCTATATGAATGCATGAAATTAATTGAAGCTGAATGTATGCAATAGTATTTAGTACTCTTTTGTTGGAAATGCACCAAGATTCACGCATCATTAGTATATCTGAAGCATCTGCCTTTTGTCTTACTCACTTCCTACTGCTTGCCTAATATGATTGTATGCTTTACCGCTTGACTTCGCCATCTATCGAAATGATTGAAAATATACATGCTTACTTATGAGTTTAGTTGAAGTATTATCGTATTGAACCGTTCATACATATCTTAGAGTGAACCGAGTGTTATTATATTTCTTTCTCCACATAACTCTTTATTTCTCTACATGTCATTTGGGTTCACCCCCCTTGCAACTACTTATATCGCATCCTTTCCTAAAAATACCAGCAAAAAGAAAAGCTAGCTTCAAAAAGTCTAAAAAAGCCAAAAAGGAGCCAAAAAGCAAAAATGCAAATCAAATAGCTCCTACAAAAGAAAAAAGAGATAGAAACAAAAGGTTCAAAAAGTACAAAAAACCCAAAAAGAAAAGAAAAATATCTCTCTATTCAATTGCTTGGAGCTACAAAAAATACTTGAGAAAACCAAAGCAATAATTCCATTTTTCTCCCATCCTTTCCTTTAGATGCAATGCCTCAAGCTAAGCTTAGGGGGTGAATTCATTTGATTATATGAGTGAGCACGACATTGGAGCGGAGATTGTGCATGAATGGGAATATTTTTTAATGCTTAGACTTTGCAAAATATATTAGCTATGGAGATTTTTTATGATTTGAAATAAATATGCGAATGCCATGACTTTTATTCTATTCTCTATTGCACGCTTGGTGTGATTATTAAATGCTTCATTTATATCTCTTGATTGAAAGGTACATCGCCAATGCTTGTATACTAGATTCTATGAAATACATGAAGTGGATATGAAGTGATTGCATTAATTTAGAGAGTCCCTTTTGTTGATCCAAAATGCTGGCAAGTACTATGTTTAGTTAAGATATGGAATCTGTATAGCATGTATTTCACCTTTTTTAGAGCATCATGATATGTAGCCACGGCTTGAGATCTGTTCGAATACTCTAGCACATCCCTCCATCTTTCATTCTTTTTTCTATTTCTTATTTTTATCACCCGATGAGCCTCGTATTCGTCTTCCTTGAGGACGAGTAAGAGGTAAGCTTGGGGGATTTTGATGTGTCCATATTTTACATATATTTTCTGCATCATTTCATATCATATGCGCCTCCAAATTCCATATTTTCATATATTATCGCACTTCTAACGTCATATTCGAGTTTCGTATAGCTTTGTGTATTTTCAGGAGTTTTGGAGCGAATTGGAGCTATTTAGGGACATGGACACATCCGGTACATCCGGAGCATCATTGGCGAGGTCCAATAGGAGTTTGCCGAGGCAAGGAAGAAAATTGGAGGAGAGGAGGAGAGGAGAGAGAGAGAGATGAGAACTCTAAGCCATATGTTCAGTTTTCCAGACTACTCGGTCGAGTGCAGCAGCACTCGACCGAGCTGATGCACAGACGTTGCAGCGGAAACGGACATGCCCTACACGACCGAGCAGCAAAGCCACTCGACTGAGCTGATCATCTACTCGACCCGAGTCGCAACCAAACAGATCAACGTTATGGAGGGAGTTCAGACCTACAGTAGCTCGACCGAGTGGAGGGGCTACTCGACCGAGTAGCCCGTATTAGCCAGAGCCAAAGAAGCAGCAAAGCGGCAGCCGCATGCAACTCGATCGAGCGGCACCACTACTTGATCGAGTACGGCGAAACGGCCAGTCAAGTCGGTGGGCCCAAGTGCCCAGAATTTCTGAGATTTTGTAGGGTCCATACCCCTTGTATATAAGCACAATTTTAATCCTTTTTTTAGGAGCTTGCTTATTTTCCTTAGTTTAATTTTAGTTTATATTTTTAGAGAGAAGTTCTAGCCGTCGCTATTTTGAAGAGACCAAAGTTGAGATTTTTATTGATCTTTATTGTGTGGAATCTTGTTCTTCTTAATTATCTGTGATTGGCTATCATCCTACGACGTGTTGGTAACGATTCTCTAATCTTCTTACGCTTTACTTGATGTTTTCTATTGCCATGATGAATTCTCCTGCCTTTATTGCATCTTTCATCGCTCTTGCTATGATCCATGAGTAGTTCTATCTAGGGCTAATGGATTAGCCATAGGATCTTAGGATTTAGATGTAAAGTTAGAATTTTTAGGTTGCGTTGGTATAAAATGGACATGTTTTGGTCGATCCAGCCAAGTTTGTAGGATATCTCGAACTGGGATCATGTCCACGGTCGGTGGCACACGTGCGCTTAAGGAGTATCATATGAACTTAATTAGGAGGTTAGGGGATTCAATTAGGGTTTGCAACCATGCCCGGTGCGCTCCTTAATGGGAACTACCGACGTCCTATATTACTATTGATGACTATGAGAGTAGCGTCAATGAGATCATACCAATCCACACATCAAAGCTCTATCCACGAGAGTACCATGTGTGGAGATCATTCTATCCACGAGAGTGGTATGAATATTGTCGATACTAATGCACGGATCGCATGTTACGCCTATCACGAGAGCGGGGTAAGCGTGCGATACGTTAGACTCATGGCGTGTCGAGCCATGAGTTCTACATCTTAGATGTGACAATCCCTAATAAAGCCAATGCAACGTAAGAGTTCTAACCTAGCATCAACATTCGACGATCCTAGTGGTGAGTCCTAACGCCCTAGTCGTTTATTATTGATTAAAATCTTGCTTGAAAGATAACTTTGCAACAACCAATCTTCTGAAACCGACTGCTAGCATTATTCTAGATATTTAGAGATTCCCCCAGACAATAATAGCATCTACCTCCATGTGGGACGATATCTTTTATATTATAGCTTGACACCGTACGCTTGCGGTACTCTCCGGGAGTTACATTTGGGCTACATCTAGCCTTGGCATTCGTGCCATTGCTAGGTGGGTTTTAGATGTTAGTTTCGAGTGCATCAGTGGCCACCGCGACCCTCTCTCCTGGGACGAGACCGACGGGAGCATCAAGCGGGTCTGCCACGACGGGAGGAGGTTCGGCTGTAACCAGAGGCAGGGGAGGGGGAATGCCCGTCGGCCTCAACGTCCCAATCGGTGGGTCGGCCGCACAGTTCTCCTCCTCTGCAATGCGACGCGGCGCATGGCCAGAGGAACTCCCCTGAGTGCCCGGAGCCCCTCGACGAATGAGTTGGCGCATGTCACAGCTGAACTTCCGACCCGCCATTTCTGCAAAAGATAGGAAAATCTGGGTAAGCACGGGAGGAAAACAAAATCTAAAAGGCGCCTTTACCAGGAGACCGCAAGACGCTCTTTAGGAGGGGGCTGTCCAACAGAGACTAGACCAATCTCTCTCCTCTAGAAAAGCCTGCCAAAAGCCTGACTGCTGCTCGAAAGGGATAACGTCAGCTCGTAGGTCTCGAAGCTCCCCCAACCGGGCAAGATTACTGCATCCTCCGAGAAAGTGACGAAGACATAGTCATTCTACCAATCACCGACCCAGCAGGGCAAACCCAGTACACATTCCATGCCTACCCTGGGGCAGATATGAAGCCATGTCTCCCGAGCAACATCCTGGACTTTGAAATGGTAGAAGAAAAGCGGTAAGGTCGGCTCCTACCCATGCATGTGGCAGATCATGATGAAGCCAACAAAGCCGGGACTGAGTACGAAGTCAGTTAGCATAAAGCCACCACCAAAAATTTCAGGACCCGAATGATGAAGGGATGGAGAGGAAAGTGAAGCCCCGTCTGGAACATCTCCACATACACCCTGACCTCGCGGTTCCTGGGAAAACAGATCCTCTCATCCACAAAAGGCACCAAAACACCATATGGATGAGAGAGGTATTCCACCCCAATTCTCTCTACGGTGGAATAAGGGATGGTGGAAGTCGACTCGAGGATCGTCGAAGGGACACCGGACTCTCCCGTTCCAGAAGGGTCCCCCGTTGGGCCGAATCTGCAAATAGCTGACCATTGCCCGTATCAGGGAGCAACCTGGGCTCAGAAGAGCCGTCGGACTCAGACGACATAGTTCCTATCCTCAACGCCATCACCAATTGAACAAACCAGAAGCAGAAGCAAGAGAATGTGATTACCTCGTGAAGTTTGGAGAAGAGAACGTTGAAAAGGGAACAAAGAGGAACTTGCCAATGAAGAGAGAGCCGATACCGAATCAGGAAGCACCAAAAAGAAATCCAAACCCCAATGGTTTTATATGGAAGGCAATTTCGCACCTAAGCCGTTCAAAGGGGGACGCGTGGCGACATCTCGCAGAAGGCGGCACTTCGAATCCCGCTCCCTAAGCGCGATAGAATTTCAACTTGGCATCACCATGATGGCCTTCATCTAATGCGTCGCCTCGACTAACGCGTCCATCAGATCCACACGAATCACATCCCTCGGACCGAACCATTAAAATCCGAACGGCCCGAGCAATGGGAAAATTGATACGACCCTCCCAAACGAGCTAAGACGGAATGTGCCGAGCCCATGATCAGAGCCCATGGGCCTGGGTGGGATTAGGCCCCGATCTAAAAGCCCTGCAAACGCCTCGAGTCATGCCGGCCCCAGACTGACGTGAATGGAACTGCTGACCCTTATGGTTGAGGTAACCACTCTCCCAAATTGCACCCGCCTTCATCACTATTCAAGAGCCCCATTATGCCAACCTTCATGGCTCATCAATGGACGATCAAAGCTGCAGGTACTTAGGGCGAGATGGAGGGACGTCGAGAGGACGTGGCCAGAAAGACTCCTATAAAAGACCCGGAGATCGAAAGATGAAAGGACCGAATTCTGTATACTCTACACTCAGGTATTCTTCCTCCAACGTCCTTGTCTTCCACCTTATATTTCTCCTCCACAGCTTGGCCTGAGGATTGGTGTACCGGTCTCTCTGCGAACCGTACTCAATCCCACCGAGCATCCTTCAGATCAGATCTGACTTAGTCATCGGAGGGGACTTGGTCGGAACCAAGGTCCTACCTCCTGACGAGCTTTATCGTCGGTGTAGGTCGAGGAGACTTCACCCGTCGGAGCTACCCTCTGGCGCTTCATCCAACGGAGCCGAACGATCTCGACCCCGAGCTCGTTCGTCTTTCCACACGAGGAGGCCGTCGTTCACCTGAAGCTACCCTTCGGGATACTGACGCACGGATCCAGGCATTCCCGACCGAGCGAACGTGCCGCTACCCGATCTTGGAGGACGCACGTGTCTCACCTCGAAACTACCAAACTGTGATGAGAAAACAACCCGAAACACATATATTAAAGTTTCTTGGAAGCTTCTTGAAATTTCCAGAAAGTTTGAGGTAGATTTATAGAATTATATCCGTCGCTTCTATGCAAAGGGACCGGGTTGGGTCATAAGCACGTAGGACCATGTACCGTTCTTTTTCCTTTGTGGCACTACCACCAACCTATTTTTCTCCGACTCCCCCTCTAAATGGGTAACGATGAGCCATGACCGGCGAATTCTACTAAAATCACAAAGCCACACAGTGGCCACCTGTTTTTTTTCTTTTTTTTATTCATCGGAATTGACAGCGGCCACCTTTTCGAGCAAACATAATGCAGCCTTTTCATATCCAGCATGCGCAGCCTTCACTAGCTAAAAAAAAGACGGTGATGGATTTGAAGGACTGTAAAAATAAAGTTGATGTCCCACGATGCAGAACTTTGAAAATTTTTGGGGACAGTCAGGGTGTCTGTCTCCAACTTTGCAAGCATTTTTCATGGCCCTGAAGGACGCCCGCGTGAACAAATGCTTTTCTCAGACGCATTAAGCTCGTGGGGGAGTTAGGTTTTAGGTTAGAAAAACAGTGATAGGCCGCGGGTCTATGCACTACTTTGTCAAGAGTGGAAAGTGAATTGGGGATTCTTGCGACGCCCTGCTTAGCGACGAGCAGCGCCCCAACTTATCACTACGGCATGATCTACAGTGACTGAAAGAAGAAGAGGAAGCACTTGCGCCTGCTCAGAGAGAGAGAGAGAGAGAGAGAGAGGTGGCAGGCTAAGGTCACAATTGCAACTTTCGTACCGCATGTGTTTCTTTTGTTAATGAAATCCTCCATAGTTTGGACTCTTTGTAACTTGCTAATAGCCTTAAGTGTGAAAAGCTACTTAAATTTCAACTTCAGCTAGCTGTCAGAATGGAAAATTGAGTGCAACGACCTGACCCATGCGCGTGGACTGACTTCGCTAGCCTTGTCCCGTTGCGTGGGTCATTATTAATTATCAGCTTTCGGACTATACGTGCGAGCAAGCTTGTTGCGTAGATGAGAGTCTTGATAAAGTCATCCGATAATATGTAGAATAATGCCACCACTGATGAAGCTTAGAATTGGCCTTCCTCCTGATACACATGTACATTGACTAGGGCCATCAAGATCCGATTGCACCCTTTGTTTACGATGACATAAATTGAAAGTGAAATTTACACTGAAATTCCCTAAAGTATTAAGTGATCACTTTCATTAAAATACATAGGGTTTTAAAACTTCCAACTTGTTGCCCAACGTCTGCACTCACTTCCACGTTACTACCCCGACCTACTCTCAGCTTTTCCTTTTAAAAACATTTCTAGTCTCTCCACCACTTCATCTTTCAACCTCACAAACAAAAACATGGCTTCACTGATCACGGTAAAAATAAAATATTGGAGTGTAAAAAAAAATTTATTATTTCTCACCAAGAAATAAATTTACCCACTTGGTTGGGTAAACACAACTATACAAAAAAAAACTCACTACAACTTTTTGTCTCTCTATGATAACTTCCCTCTCTGAGATAAATTTCTCTCACTGGAGAACGTTCTTACAATTCTCTCTGGAACTGGACACGCTTCTCTCACAGAAGAGAACCCATTCTTTCTTTTCTTTCTCTCTTTCTCTTCAATGTCTGTTGGGTTCTTGCTGTGTTTTGAAACTGCTTTTCGCACCTCTATTTATATGATCACAGCATCATTGATGATGTTCATTGGGGAAAAGACATCAAGGGGGCACGAAGACAATACATTAAAATTGAAAGATAACTTTTCTTGCTTCATGCTTTTCATTTTCAAGAAAGGCATCTTGCTGTGGCATTCAATGGGCAGCCGGGCCTTTCAATTCTCCCTCTCCAGCTGTATCTGACGTGATTGTCATTTAACAACCATCCCAGCTATGTCTCTGCACAACTCTAGCTTTTTCCTTGTCACCACCTTCATAAACATATCTGGATTTTCCTTTGTATCCAATGATACCGAATGTCATTATGCTTTGCTAGTCTCAACAGCTATTGATCCAAAATTAAAACTCGTGTATCCAATGATATCGAATGTCGATATGCATTGTCCGAGTATGATACATTCAATTCTTGCTCAGATCCAAAGCACTTTGACTATCACAATGTACCTTGTACCTTTTCTGATTGATCCCTAAGTATTGGAGAAATCTCTTTAACCACAACATTTCCTTACCAGCTTCTGTAATTACAAGATACTCCGCCTCTGTTGTGTTGGATCTGTGCCTAGAGGGGGTGAATAGGCTAATAAAAAACATTTGTGCAACCCACAAACAATCATAGGCAGTTAAAATCAAGTGCAGAATAAATAAAAGCAATCAAAGAGTGCACAGTAGATTTACCCTGGTTCGGTTGTCTCAACGACCTACATCCAGCCCCGAAAGCAAATACTAGATTAATATGTTATCTGGTACAACTACAATGAGTTAGAGCCCCAACTCAACTCTCACCTATTTCGTACGCACTCCCCAAAGTGCTCAACACTATCACTATCAACCTAGTAAGATGCTCTCTCTCTCTCTCTCTCTCTCTCTCTCTCTCTCTCTCTCTCTCTCTCTCTCTCTCTCTCTCTCTCTCTCTCTCTCTCTCTCTCTCTCTCTCTCTCTCTCTCTTAACGAGCCCCAACTTGTCAATACCCTCTTGTTTAGCCTCAACTAGACAAGACCCCAAAAACGTCACAAAGATGGTAAAGTTTTTCCTACAGAGATCGATACACTAGTACGCGAATATAAAGAGTACTGAGTTTAGAAAAGCTCAGTTCGTGTCCGTGTAGTCGTCTCTGTCAATCAGCTCAGGTTAGATATGAATCTAACGATGATGTAATCGTCACGTCCCGATATGCAACTCAAGTAGCGGCTCCCTCAATGATGAGAATCTCGGCAAGTCTCCTTTGTTGTTGCGCAATGTATGAGACTCACTCTTGGACGTTGACTTGCGCAATGTGGGAAGAGGAGCTCCTTAGACTTGCGGCCTTGTGTTGAGAATCCCCCTTAAATGTTGTGGCCTTGATGGTGAACCCCCTTTGATGTTGCCTAATTACTTGAAGATGATGAGCTTGGCCTCTTGTGCAATTATTGAAGAACCCCCCCTTAAACTTGTGGCCTTATGCAATGGATGCCCTCTTGGATGATGCGCAATATGGAGTATGGGTCGACAATGGCTCTGGTCTGCAGTAGCAATGGGTTGGCAAGCCCTTGATTGGCTCAGTCGGTAGCTCAGAGCATGGGTCGGCAAGCAAAGAGGCACTGCAGATCTGTGGGTTGGCAAGCTGGCTGAAGCATGGGTCGACAGCTGTCTTGGCAAGGGTTCAGTCGGTCGGCAGACTTCAGAGCATGGGTCGGCAGCAGCACTGGTTGCTTGATGGCACGGCTGAAGGCACTAGGAATGGTTCAGTCGGCAGCTTGGTTGGTATGGGTGCTTGGTGCGGTCGGCAACAGTTGTGATGTGCAGCTGCTTGATGCGGGTCAGCAAGCAATTTGGTGCGGCAGGAGATCCGATCGGTAAGGGGTTGCGGCAATGGGAAGCTCTCCAAGGGTGCTATGCAATGTGCTCTTGGCAATTGGATTTTGTCAAGGAGCTTTGGCAATGGGATGATGAACTCTCCTTGGGATGTTGTGGCCAAGATGATGAAGTTGAAGCTTGTTATGTGCTAGTGACAAGGGGTTTTGCAATGGAGTATTGTGGCTTGGAATGCTTGCTAGGGTTTAGGCCGAAATATGATTCTCCCCTTTTTTGTGTATGCCGCAACAATAGCCCTCTCCTTAGATGAGGGTTTAAATAGATACGGAGAGAGGTTTATTTGGCTATAGGAGAATCAAATAAAATCCCATAATAAAGGGGATTTGTGATTTAATTTGATCTTCATCCCAATTCAAACTGGGTTTGAAATAGGATTAGGAATTTGTATGAGATTTGTATTTGATATGAAATTGGAATTTGAATTGAATAGAGATTTGAGATTAGCACCAATTGATTTGAATCACTTCAAATTGATTTCTCCTTATCCCTTCATCTTTGACCAAGTCCACTTTACAAATGAGTAGCCAATTCTCCATTTCTTTGACTTAGTCAACGTTTGGGTATTTACGTCCTCGACACTCCTGCAAAAACTTAGCACATGCATCAAATTGTTTACACACGTTTGTTATCATCAAACACGAAGTCATCGATCGTTGTATCCAACTACACGTTGTATCCAACTTGTTGTGAATTGCGCAACACTTTTCTACAATCTTGACTGCCATGACACAGCTCCCTCTGCAAAAGTGTAGAGAAAACCTGATGTAGATTTTCTACTATCAAGATATGTAGCCATATCTAAATCTATATAGCCCTCCAAGATTCGATCAATATCTCCGTAGCATAGACATGCCTTTGAAATACCATTCAGGTATCTGAGAATCCACTTGACTGCCTCCCAATGTTCCTTTCTTGGATTAGAAAAAAATCGGCTCACCATTTTCACTGCATGGGCAATGTTAGGACAAACCATTGTATACATCAGACTTCCAACTGCTGAAGAATAAGGTATCGATGACATCTCCTCTGTCTCTTTCTTGGATGAAGGGCTTGACCTCTTGCTCAACTTGAAGTGGTTGGCCAATGGAACGCTATATTCGAGTTTCGTAGTGTTTTATGAATTTTCGGGGATTTTGGAGCGATTTGGGACCCGATATGGGTATGGACACATCTGACACGCCCGTGAGCTCGTTGGCGAAGCTCTACAAGAGTTCGTCGAGTTTTGGGAGCCATGGGAGGAGATCAGGAGAGAGCAAGAGGAGAGGAGAAGCTTCAGAAGCTCCAGGAAAGAGTTTCCCAGGCGACTCGACCGAGCAGAGTAGCTGCTCGGTCGAGCAGATGCAAATGGAGAAGAAGCGGCTGATACGCGGATTGCTCAGACCGAGCACCTATGTGCTTGGTTGAGCAGCGCCAACCTTCCGAAGCTGAAGAAGCCTACTACACGGCCCGATCAGCTCCTTCAGCGACCGAGTCAGCTATCTGCTCGACCGAGCAAAGCTGACTCGGGCCGTGCAGACAGAGTGATGATTTTGGAGGAGCGCGATTTGCTGTCATGCTCGGTCGAGCAGTACATCTGCTCGGATCGAGCGACTGACAGAGCAACCTACTGCTCGACCGAGTCACCAACTCGGTCGACGATGTTGAAGGCCATTTTTGGAAAGATTTTGGAGCCGTCTGTTGCGTGCTTGAGCGAGTGAAATAGGATCTGCGACAGCGTTTGGAAATAACCGATTCATTTTGTGAGTTTTTTGGAATTAATTTTTGGAGAGGAGATTAGGGGAAAACGTGTTAGATTTAGATAAAAATTCTTGAAGACTTTTGGATCGAATTTATTGGAAGTTCATTTTGCTATTCTCGCGTTCTTGGAATCATGTGTTCTCTTGAGATCTATTGCTCACTGTAAGTTTCTCAATTTTCATTCTATCAATTTGCCATGATATTTTCTCTCCTAAAAATTGTGGTTTTATTCGTCAATAACGTCATGAGTGAGTAGTCTTTTCTAGGGTTGATGGGTTAGCCCTAAGACCCTAGGGGGAGACGTAGATCTGGATCCCTATGTTGAATTAGGAATATATGGGAGTATTTCGGTCAATCCTACCGAATCCCTAGGATAACCCATATTGAGATCATGCCCACGGTCTGTGGAATTGATGTGCTTAAGGTGTATCCTTAGGATTCAAATAGGGAAATCGGTGGATCCAATCAAGGCTCGTGACCATGCCCGGCTCGTGCCTTGAGGGGATCCACCGATGAACTATATCGCTACGTTGGGCTACCGCTATTGCGTCAATGAGAGCCACCGAAATACCTCGCAATTCTAAGTCCTAAGACGATTATATCAATCTCTAGCATGGAGTCTAGCTAACAATCAGGGACCTCTAACTAGCAAGCACAGACGTCTAACTAAGTCTTACTATAGTCCTGATCTAATGGATTCCCAACTAAGCTGAGATAGATGTTCGGGCAACACGTCTACCAGCCACCTAAGACCTAAGAAACGATAAAAATTAGACTCATGGCTTATGATTTGGATGTTTTAATTCATTTAATGGACATTCTATTTTTATTATCATTGTTCCGATAATTCGCAGTTGCAGTGGACCTGCATGTGCCACCAATAAAACTTGTCACGACCCGCTTTCCTAAAATGGAGGCGAGGCGTGAAAAGTCCGCTCAGACTTGGAGTTGTGAGGCTCCAGTCTGTAAAGCGTCTGGAATAACCAAGTATAGGTCCTTGCAAATGTGATACAGAATAAAAATAATAATAAAAGAAAAGAAACAGATATATATTACTCCAATCTCAGAATGTCCACAAATAAAATCTCAACATCACAGAAAAGCCACCAGGCTAAAAAGAAAGTCTAAAAGGCCCCAAGCATGGCCAACAGAAATAAACGAACGTACAGAAAAGAGAAAAAGTGCTACGCACCGACAACCTAACAAGAACTAAGCTGAAAGCAACAGAAAGAAGTCTCTACGACTGATCGTCGATGTCCTCGAACTCCACGTCAACAGTGGACCCAGTCTCAACGCCAACAAACACCCCGTCCTCAGCAACGGGCTCTGGCACAGCAACTAACATGTGACACCCAAAAGAGACGAGGGTGCATGTCAGCAAGTCTACAAGAGACTTGTGCAAGGAAACTAAAAAAGAAAGGAAACAACCTAGCAGTTCTAAAATGTACGATGACATGGCAGTTTAATGCATGGATGCTACAAGTAAGATAATGCAACAAGTATGACATGGCAGCAAGTATAACATGTCAGCAAGTATAGCATGGCAGCAAGTATAACATGGCATGGGTAGCAAAGCTACTAAAACACTCACACGAATTTTACAAGTCAAGTAAACACGTCGTGCTCAGAGATTACGCCTTTTGGCTGGAGTGGCTGTACGGGCCAACTCCTAAGCTCAAGTGATCGCTTATCCCTACCCCTCCACGTGTATCGGGCATTGGCTTTTGACCAACACATGTAGCCCGCTTCTGGATCACGAGCCAGGAAGTGTATTTGGCATAGGGTTGTGCCTGCAATGCAGGTGCCTAGCCTCAACAAGGAAGTACCGTAGCGTGTGCTACGAATGCAACATTCAAGCATGGATGACAGATGGGATGCATGGCATGGCAAAATTACAATTTAAGAGCGTAGAGTTATGGAATTTAAACGTGACAGGCATGGCAGAGCAAAAGTAAAAAGCGTGCAGATATGGAAATTAAACGTGATAGGCAAAATGCATGAATGACATGGCAGGGTGTTAGATCTAGCTTTGTTGTTAAGCTAGATCTTAAAATTGCGTCTAGGCGAGTATCATTTCGTCGCCTAGTCTCTTTTACGCTAAAAACGGGGAAAATGGCGTAAGACATGGCCTAAAGCACAAATTGGCAAGTTTCACTTGCCTACAATCAGTCGTTCTGAAAATACCGTCCAACCAGTCCAATCTACCTATGTGCTCGGATCCACCAACCTACAGTCCCAGTTTAAATTATCTTCGTTAGTGATTTATCAACCAATTAAATTACTGATTTTTATCTTCTTTAGCATGCATTGGTTGGGGGTCCTAAGTGTTCAGAAAATTACCCTTACACGACGCGAGAACTACACTGGCGTCGGGTAGCGACGCCAGGGGTTGGAATATAGAAAACGCTCCAAATCCAGATTCCAAAGTTAGATTCCGCGCTCGCCAATCCTCGAACAGCGACGAGATCAGTGGATAGCGTCCAAATCAACGAGCAAAGCGAACGGGTGACGAGGTCTTAAAGCTAACGAACAATGACGGCGCGCTAGAGAGTCAACGGCCAAAGGGGAGGCCAAAACAGCGAACAGGACAGCCGTGGGGGCTGTCGCGGCATCGAGACGACTGCGGGGAAGGTGACTAGCGGCTGGACAGTGGGGTCTAAGATCTGCAGCACGCGAGCCCATGATACACGCAGCCTAGGCAAGGACAGCCACGCGTCGGGGCTGTTACAAGGCGTCCTGAGGTCGTGTGAGCAAGGGAGGGCGTGCCGCGCATCGCTGCGGCCAAGGGGACATGCCTGCGCGAGGGTGGAAGGCTGACAGTGGCCCGGAGGGCAGCCGTGGGTTGCTGCTGCGCCAAGATCGCAGCCTAGCTGCTGTGTTGCGGCATGCTACTGTGCAAACCACGCACACAGTGACACTCCGGCGAACGGGGCGGAGTCCGGTGACCACAGTGGAGCTAGGGGTGAGGGGGCGGCATCCCAGGGTCGGTGGGCGGCGGTTGCGGGCTGAGGAACACGAAGAAGGCCGGCGGTAGGGTGATGCGGCAGTGTACAGGCAAGGGCGGCAGTTAAAGGTGGCCGGAGATTGTTTTCGAGGGGGAGGAGGCACCGTGTTTCATAGAGGAGGGGGTTCCGCTCCCGTTGGGTTGCTGGCGTGGGGGTGAAGTCGCGTTTGCATGGAGATGATAGGGGCGGCGGCTTCACGTTGGTTGCTGGGAGAAACGTTGGCTAGGGTTAATAAAAAATAAAACCCTAGGTTGAAATAGGGAAGATCTGAGCCATCACGTGAGGGGGTCCAAGGGTTAAGGCTAGTTATAGGACTAGGTTTGTTTTTTTAAATGTTATTATCAATTATTAAACAGTCTCAAACCCTCTCTCTCTCCAGGGTGTGCGGCCAAGTGGGGAAGAGTGGCTGGCTAAGTCAAATGGCTGATATTGTTATTAATGAAAATTATTAAGGACAATTAACTATGTGAAACTTAGGGTAGAACTGATATTAGGTTGGGCAAAAAGTGAAAGTAGGTCAAACGAAGCCCAAAAATTATGAAATAAATACTGGGGCGATCGTGTCGATGAGAGAAACAGAACTAAGAAGATGGATCACAAGTTCGACGACGAGAAACGAAACTAAAAATAGAAAGGCCTCACGACAAAAGTGAAAATCGCGACGTCTCATCAAACAAAGTCAAATTGTGGGGGAACGACCCGTGAAATGACGTTCCAAATTAATTTCACAATTTAATATTCTTCGAGAGGGTCACAACGGCATATCATACTATAGGGTTCGGATACAGACAACGTCTAAAATAAATACGTGCACGAACAAGACTACGTGCACGAAAAGCGTACAAAGGATACGGGGTCCAAAAGCGACAATAGTCCTAAGTTGGGCACACGTCGGGGGGGTCGGCTTGCTAAGGATGCAACCAAGGTGCTACGGCCCTATCGACTCAACGACATGACTCACACACAAAGCAACAAAACCAATCAGGTACCCGAAATTGCTATACACACAGCCATATTACGAATAGTGAGTACAGGTCGTGACAATGATTCTCCTAGACCCTACCGCATGCTCGTCAAGTTATTCTATGCAAACCACATTTGTGGTGAATACAACGAGTCGGGGATTTTAGACACCATCATTCAGGGGACACCGATCAAGCTTGACCCCAAGCTTCTAGGGACTATCCTTAGGATTCCTTTCACCGGATCCTTACCTGCCGACATTTCCATATCTAAGGTAGCGGATCTCGATCAGGCTATCCTTCGAGACATGTTTCGTGAGATCCCTCGTATCCTCACTTCTGGCGTCAGATCATCCATGTTCACCCCCACGTGGTTGGATGGTCCACCATGTGGTCAAGTCCTACATTCTACCCAAGTATGGGTCTTCTGATCAGCCATCTCATGAGATTTTAAAATGCATGTATGCTATCTTTTCAAGTATGGATGTAAACTGGGCTGGTGTCATCCTTGACAGGATGGACCACATTGAGATCACTTCCACGACTTCTCATATCCCCTACGGTTGCATCCTGACTTATGTCTTTTGCCACTTACAGATCAATATTTCTGCTTATGAGTCAGTCCCTCTTGGCCCTCTTCTGGATGCATCTGCAAAGGTGAAGTCATCTTCAGCTCTTCAGACTGCAGTCAAGAAGAGGCAGTCTGTTTCTGGGCCATCCTCATCATCTGTTTCACCAGCTGATGCATTGATCTCGTCATCATTTGTAGCTCCACCTGCTTCTGATCCCTTCCTTGTCTAGTTGGACAAGAAGGTCTCTGATTTGGATCAGAAGATGTCTGTCATGTTTGAGTTGTTCCATACGTCGTTTTTGCATCACGACATCCCCATTCCAGCCTCTCTTCAGGCATTGCTTCAGCCTGCTGCTACTCAGCATATCCATCCTGCAGATGTTTCTGGTGATGCGCAGGCTCCTCTAGCTGACGTCACCTAGCCTCCTCCTGCTGACATCTCCCACACTCCTGAGTCTGCTGCTGTTGTTGGTCAGCTTTCTGAGCTTGCTTCTGAGGACGTTACCGCTGATGTTGTTGTATCTTCTGCAGAGACGGACACCTAGAGCTTCCATGTAAAGATGAGATCTCCTGAGGGTTCCTCTAATGTCGTCCAGCTGGATTGATACAGCTCTGAGACTATCACCCTAGGAACTTTCTTTTTGTTTGGGTTAGAGTGTCTTAGATTTCTTTTGGTGTGATGATGTATGGATGATATTGTTTTGGTTGTATATATGATGGTATACTTTTGTGTATATGGAGTTGTTATTTTTTTGTGTACTCCGTGTATCCATTTTCATATATTTATAGATGATATCACATTTTGCTCATTATTCTCATATGTGGATGTTGTGTGATTATCTCTTCTTTGTGCTCATATTATATTTGTTGAGATATATTACATATTTAATGTTGCTATTGGACTTATATCCCTCTAGTCAACTTAGCTTTTATGATTTTTGATACGTATTTGTGTGATGCACCTTCGTGTTTTCTTGATTTTCATTTGGTATCACATTAAATACTTATCTCATTCTTTATACTCCCAAGATTGTTTTACTTGTATTTAGCAGTATTATGTTGTTTCTCTACTCCACTTTTTGGGTAATGCCATATGGGGAGAGAAATAAACAAATTCATAATTTTGTGCTAATTAGAAGCTAAACTTGAATCTAAGATTGAAATAGCCTTAGATTCAGAGGGAGAAAGATTCAAAAATCCTAAATTCTAATACTTGAATTCATTTCATTCATGTATATCATACTATTGCTTTAATTGATCATTAAATTTCCATATTTAAATTGTCTAACTTGATTGGCATCTATGTATGGGGAGTAAGCATTCTTAAGCACAATTATTTATCTTTTTATTTATGTTTATATGTCATTACCAAAAGGGAGAGAATGTTGAGTATTGGACTTCTTCCTACTTGGTTTTGATGATGAGTAAACATAAATACTTGTGACTAATCGCATCCATGCAGTTAATCCATTGTCTAAGCTTATCACGACGATCAAATAGCAATGGATGACCATGAAGATCAATCATAGCTCAAAGTTGAAGATTGGGTGATCAAAGAGACTTCAAGATCATTCAAGAGAAAGAAGAGAAGCTAAAACAAATGTAATATCTTTATATTCGCTTTTCTTTCTCATTAGAATGTAGTTTTGAAGTAGATTATTGTTGGAGCTCACACACTTCACTCATTCTAGCTTAGGAAGTCATTTGAAATCAATTCCTAGGTTTCGACCTTCTTTTATTCTAAGTTGTGCATTTTAGACTTCCGCCTGGCGACTGAAGTACATTTTATAGGTCCATGTCTCAAAACAGTTGACTATGAATCGTTCAACAGTCGTATGTTATGCACACACTTTGACTTGATTTTTGGGCTTTCATTTCTTAACTTTCATCAGGCGACTGTTGTACAAAGTATAGGCACATGTCGTGTTTCAGGCGCCTGTGACTAGGTAGTCAGTCGCATGTCTCATCTTGTCTAAGCTTTTTAAGTTTTGTCAGCTTTTGCACTAGCACCGGCAGACGATGTAAGTAGGTTTTTTAGGCGCCTGCCCATGGCACATGCGCATGTATATACTACTGTAGTTGCATGTCCAACACTTGTCCAGAACTTTGATTTTGGTAAGTTACGCTCTTGTGCAATAGACGACTGACGTTGGTTTCCCAGTTACCTGCCCATGGCACAGGCACCCATGGATTCACATTATTCGCCTGTCCTAGCATACCCAGAATTCTTCAGTTTTCACAACTTACGCACTTAGGGTATCCGTCGGATGTAGAAGGTTTCTCATTCGTCCGATGGTTTTCAGGCGCATGTCCAACCTTCATCAGTCGACTGTCATATGTGGTAAGTTATCATTTGAATTCTCACCTACCATCTGACACAGTGCAGCAGGCAACTGTTTGTTCTTCATCAATCGTCTGTCCTGGTTGTAAAATCAACCCGTTGGGATTTTCCACACGGATTTCAAAGGGGATTTTTGGTATTTTGTTTGCGGGTTTTGGAGAACCTATAAGAGGGGCTTCTACTGTTCCATTAGAGCCTCTTAGACATCTCTAACCTCTCAAGCTCTCATTCTCTCTAAGCCATAGAATCTCATTCTCTCTTGCTCTCCAACCTAGAATCAAAGTTGATATCCTCTAGGAATTTGGTGTTGAGAAGAGAAAGGGCTTCACTCTCTTCTTGGAAGAGATATCAACACACAACACACTTTACTCCTTCAAGTTCTACTTCAAGACATAGGTGATTTGTAAGTGTTGTCATTTCAAATTTCATTAATTTCATATTTGAATTCACTCTCGGTTTGTGAGAGTGGCTTACTTGATCCCAAGTTGTGGGACACAAAGACATCGATTGTAGGTCGATTACACTTGTAGGGTTGCTACAAGTTGGTTTAAATGAAACCTAAAGTTAGGGTTCTAACTTGAGTATCCAGAGGTTCCGGAGGTATCCGGGGGTATCCGAAGGTATCCGGGTGTAAGGGACGTAGGATCAATGGAAACAAGTCGGGTTTGACTTGGGTAATCCGAACCCTTGAAACATACTTGTGTTTGTAGTGTTCATTGTTGTTAATTCTTATTTCCGCCTCTTTGTTGGATTCGGATTTTAATTAGGTGTAATTTCTTAGTTAAATTTTATAAACAGTATTCAAACCCCTTCTACTATTTTCCTTATAGCCAGGGTCCTTACACAAACCTGTGTCACCCAAAGTACGCGAAGTCAATCCATGGTTACACTCCACAACAGTTGCCTGAGTTGATCCGCCTATACCCTCTGAGGAAGCATCGGGCACCGCCTTCCTCAAACATGAAGTGAGAGCAACATCTTCATCCAGCTTCGACGTCATCAACTCACCACCTTTGGATTTAACTCTCCAATAGAACTTCACCACAGCACCATCACGATCTCTATGAGATCCTCTACTCTTGATCATCTCTGAACCGTTGGGTCTGTGCACTCAAGATGATCCCTTGGAGCTACCACTTGCCCATCTTGAGCCATGCCACCCACACCGTCTACGTGCGTGCATATCAATGTGCTGCAACTACTCTACCTGAATACCCAACTCCTCCTTGTGCCCAGTACGGGTCCTCCGTAAGACTGCAACTCTACCCTGAAGCCACCTGCTTTGTTGTAAAGAATCCGAGCCATACATTAAGTTAAACCACGATGGGATGTACTCTGGACTCCATCTGCTGACGATGCCTCGCTGCACACCACATCTATCACATCCTGCAACTGACCTCGCTTCTCTATCACGACGTCCCTATAGGTCCCAAATGCTCCTCCACTGGAGCTCTTTGGTGCACCAGACCTCTAACTCAACATCGTCTGACCCTGAAGCCTATAAAGGTTGCCAATCTTCTTTGACGCCATCACAAAACGACATCTCCTGGACACCCGTAGATGTTCTTGATCGATCCCAAATTTAACTCCGAAAACTTACCGCAAGTGCACGGTGTCAATGCTTTGTAATATAGAAAATGTCGAACCCACAGGGAGACAGATGCTTATATAGTCTTGGCACTATCTATTCAAAGTCTTAAAACAATGCTAGTTTGGTGTACTCAGAAAGATTTTCACGAATGGTTACTATCTCAGATTAACAATAGAATAAAAACTAGTGCAATAGGAGTCACCACTAGGATCATCGGATGTCGATGCTAAGTTACAATTTCTACATTGAATTGGCTTTATATGGGTGAGATTGTCGCATCTAAAATGTAGAACTCATGGCCAACTATCATTGTACCACTCATTTAACGTATCCCGTGCTTAGCTCCACCATCGTGGAGGGCCTTACACACGATCTGTGCATTACGAATGACAATTATTATCAATCTCTACGCATGCCACTATCGTGGGTTAGAGCTTCGATCTGTGGTTTGATGGCTCTTATTGATGCTACTATCGTAGATCATCAACTCGTAATATAGGACGCCAGTGGAAACCATCAAAGTACATGCCACTATTATGGATCACTGACTCTGATTGAATTCACTAACGTGCCTAATTGAGATCATAGGATACCCGTCTTGGATGTGTGTCACTATCATGGATCGTAAACCCTATATGAGATCTCCTATAAGCTTGGCTAGATCAATCAAAACACATCCCTTTTATACCAAAACAACGTAAAAATCCTAACTTTACATCTAAATCCTAAGATCTTTGGGCTAATCCATTAGCCCTAGAAACGACTACTCACAATTCATAGCGATATCAACAAAAGCGTTAATAATAGCAATAGAAATCATAATCGCAATGAAAAACATTAAAATAAGCATAGAGAGATGAGAGATCGTCACCAAAGCGCTGAAGACGAGTAAACAATCGCAGAGAATTAAGATCAATAGATTCCAAGCAATTTGCAATAGTAAAAATATCAACTTTGTCTTCAAAATAATAGCGACAGCTCAAAACTCTCTAAGAAAACACTCAACTAGAATAAAATCTAAGCATTAACTAGCCCCCTAAAACTAGGTAAAAAATAGTGCTTAAATACAATGGGGACGGACCCCACGAAAAATCAGGAAAAAGGGTTTCTTGGGCCCACAATTAGTTGGGCTGCGGTGCCCTACTCGGTCGAGTAGCGACGTCGCACGGTTGAGTGAGATACGTAGCTACGGCTTCTCATTTCCTTAGTCTGAGTATAGATACGTGCTGCTCGGTCGAGTAGCACAGTACTCGACCGAGTCACTGATAGTTGCTGCTTTGGCTTCAAAATGCTGCTTTGGAATTGGATTCGGCTTGATCGAGTAGTTGCAGTACTCGGTCGAGTCGTTGATCTGCTCGTTCGAGTCGCTGATCTACTCGGTCGAGCTACTGTAGGCTAAAGAAGCCTTCAAAATTTTCGTTTTGTTTGGTCTCATCTTGACCGAGTAGTTACAGTACTCGGTCGAGTCACTGCATGTCCGTTCGACTGGAGCGCTCTTCTTAATTCTGAATGTCTGCTTGGTCAAGTGCTGAGCAGCTCGACCAAGCAGTCTGGGAAAACAGACTATGCTCGTTCTTTGATCTTCTTTCTCTATTTCTCTTCTCTCCTTCTCTTCTCCTCATCAAATCTCCTCCTCCACCACATCTAACACATATCGAACCTCGCCATAGATGCTCTAGATAGCTTGGATGTGTCTATATGTCATAATCGCTCCAAAGTTTCTGAAAACCCACAATTCTATACGAAAACCAAATATATCATGAAAAGCGCGATAATATATATATATATATATATATATATATATATATATATATATATATATATATATATATATATATATATATATATATATATATATATATATATATATGAGAATAATGGCTATCATACGCCATATGAGAGCCTCTCTCATACGCCCTCTCACATAAAGCACCCAAGTACAACCAAGTACAAGCCCATGTGGGCTTGTACTTGATT
>JAULAV010006721.1:0-50000 GCA_030789695.1 Scilla litardierei | reverse complement strand
TAGTGATTATGACATTAGAAAATTTGCTCAACACGCATCTCCCACTCCAAATACGCATGGAGATCATTTTTGCCTTGAAAAGAAGAAACTTTGATTTTAATTCCACCAATGCTATCTTCTCAGTTTCTATGCCTCATTTGTTCATCACGATGAACCCTCCTTCTTGGCTGGTAATCTTCAAATTCATCCCTATCAACTTGGCTCTTTGTAGCTCCATGGTATTGTTCTTGATTGTTTGAAGGATTTTATTATGTAGAAACTGTTCTCTTCATTTGATCCAATCGTTCGTGGATTCCTTTTATCTTTCTAGCAAATAATCTCACAATGTGTTTCACCAATGCTTGCATTTTAAAAGGTGCAAATCCTTGTTGTGTAGTGTCTTCTGGTTTCCTGTCATGTTAGTGAAAGAGAAAAATATGTATGTATGACCTCACCAACTCTCGCACTCAGTGATTACACTCCAGTCTTGACAATCTCACTAACTCATAATTCCCTGAAAATCTGTCCTTAGCTCATGGCAACCCAAGTCCTTGTCGAGTTATCAAACAATGCCAATTACTCACTTCAAACAATTATATAGTGGGGGTGGTCAAATTGTGATAAATGGGTGGGTTTAGGCCTGAAGTAGGATCAGGTCTAGTATAGGGATTCATTGATATGATGGAAATTTCTTAGTAGTGTAAAACCAATATTTAACACTTAGAGACAATAATGCAATTCAACAAATTTGTAGGATAATAGATTGTAAATAACTAAATTGAGCACCACTTTTTTTCTTATTTTTTTCCAAGCTTTACTTTTTTTAATTTGGTTTTTTTGGTGATTTACGTGTACAAAACTAAACAAACAAATGACAGATCTTTAAAGCAAGAAGATGAAACTAAAATCTTTCATAGTAAAGATAAAATCTAGGTGATTTGGGATTGTTTTGGAGCCTTGAAATTTTCTTTTTTCTGGGAGCAACAAAAGTTTGGAAAGGAGTTGTACCCAATTTTTTGGAAGTAATTGTTGTGCGGCGGAGCCTACCTCTACCAAAATAGCACAACGGTATACACAGGATCATGGAGACCGAGCATGAAAGTTCAACAGCACAAGCAGAGCACAGTTAAGATTGCATTTAGGCCGTGGATGGCCAAGGGGGAACACCGGTGAACTTTATTACGAACGGAGAGAACAATACAAATATTCTCTTCGTCCAACGAAGAAGAAGCACCCAAGATCTCTCAAAAAGCTCACAATACAATCTCTTAAAGTTGGCTCTCACAAATGACGGCTCTCTCAAAGGATACAAATGGTGTCTTCACCGAAACCCTAACCTAAAACCCCATATATATAACCCTATGTTACAATAGGTGTCATCATTGGCTAGGAATTCCTAAGATTCGGATCCCGACAATTACGACATCCAATCCAATCACCACTCTACGCAATTAATGTTGTCGCGTCCTAGTGGGCCTCCACCGCATCCTAGTGGGCCACATCCCAGTGGGCCGCATCCCAATGGGCTCCCTTCGACCGATCGACATTCCTTCTATGTCAAATGACCCAAGTGCCGAGCCTCATGTATGATCCTTCATCCTTCGAGCCGTTATACGACCGATCGATCGAATACAGACTTTAACTGCATTACGACCGAACGACCCAATACCGAGCGTTCGACCCTCGGACTTGAACTGACGACCGAACGACGAACTGCACTGTAGAAGTCACATGCCTAGCATCCTCGTATCTGACTTGTGCAGAGTCAGATAGGTCGAATTCGAGCGTAGTCGAGTTACCTCTGCACAAGATTACTCGTCTGCCATACAACTGTTTCTTCTGTGTCGAATGGAGCCAACTTCTCCATAAATCTCCATCTTAGCGAGATTCAAGCCTTCCGTCCAACAGACGACCTTCACTGACCTTGGTAGAGCATCGAATGGTGTTCCCCCTATTTTTGTTCCGAAGAACCAAATGTCCCAAGGACCAAATGCTTCGCCAGAGCTACTACTGTCTCCTCCTGAGACTGACTGACTCTCTCGAGTCTCAAATGGCTCTACCGAGCCTTAATTCTCCCTCCTGGGGTCGACATCAACTTCTTTGAGGAACCACATTGAGCAAGTCCAAACAACATATGAACTTGACTCCCGAAATAACCTTAGTCAGCATGTCCGCCGGGTTGTCATTTGTTTCGATCTTTAACAAGTTGATGTTGTCGTCTTCTTCTCCCATATAGTCCCTCAATTCCCCCTCCTGGGGCCGACGTCAACTTCTTTGAGGAACCACATTGAGCAAGTCCAAATAATGTTTGAACTTGACTCCCGATACAACCTTAGTTAGCATGTCCATCGGGTTGTCATTTGTTTCGATCTTCAACAAGTTGATGTCATCGTCGTCTTCTCCCACATAGTCCCTTAAAAAGTGGAATCTAAAGTCGATATGCTTCGTACGAAAATGGAAGACCTGATTATTAGCCAATTGCACTGCACTCTGGCTATCACAATGGACATCGTACCTCTCTTGGTAGACTCTCAGTTCATCTATTAGACCCATTAGCCATATCATCTCCATCACTGCTTTAGTCAACGCCATATACTCTGCCTCCATAGTACTCAGGGCCACTGTAGACTGAAGGATACTCTGCCAACTTATTGGAGCGCCAGACAGAGTGAAGACGTAACCTCTCATCGATAGCCTCCCATCCAAGTCGCCTGCATAGTCGGAGTCAACATACCTGACAGTGTGCAGACCATGAACACTTCGGATGTATGTTAGTCCGACGTCAACTGTACCATTGATGTAACACAGGATCCACTGCACTGCTCACCAGTGCTCTCTTCCCAGGTTGTGCATGTATCTAGTCACCATGCTAACAGCATGTGATAGATCCGGTTGAGTACATACCATTGCATACATCAAGGCCCCTAACTCATTGGTATGCAGTATGCTCATCTTAAGCTTCTTCTCCTCTTCGTTCTTCGGACACTGCTCAGCACTGAGCTTAAAGTGATGTGTAAGCGAAGTAACTACGGTCTTCATCTTCTCACGACCATACTTCTGTATAACAGACTTCAAATAACGACTCTATAAAAGATGAAATGTACCTCCACTTTGATCTCTTGTGATCTCCATACCAAGAATCCTCCTTGCCTCGCCCAGATCCTTCATCTCAAATACAGAACTCAATTGAGACTTCAATCTCCGAATCTTCTCGTTATTCGATGAAGGAATAAGCATATCATCGACATAAAGCAAAAGATAGATGAAGGACCCATCAACCAACTTCCGATAGAACACGCAATGATCATAGGGATTGCGAACATACTCTTGCTCATTCATCGTAAAGCGTTCAAAATGCTTATACCACTGTCGTGGTGATTGCTTCAACCCATAGAGTGACTTCTTCAGTCGACATGCATGACCGTCATCACTCCCATAGCCATCAGACTGAGCCATATAGATCTCATCCTCGATCTCTCCATGCAAGTGTCGTCTTGACATCCAGCTGTACCAGTTCAAGATCAAACTGTGCAACCAATGCCAACAGGATCTAAATCGAGCAATGCTTCACCACAGGAGAGAAGACCTCATTGTAATCGATACCTTCTCTCTATGCAAAGCCCTTCGCTATGAGGTGAGCTTTGTAGTTAACATCTCCTGATTCGACCCCTTACTTTTTGGTGTAGACCCACTTACACCCAATTGTCTTCTTACCCTTCGGAAGCTCCCCGATATCCCATGTGTCGTTCTTCGCTAATAATTCCATCTCTTCGTCCATCGCACTTCTCCACCGCTTCGTGTCTTCGGATTGCTCCACCTCATCAAATGGGTTGGGAACATCGATACATACTATAGGAAAGGCAAAAGAAACCAACTCCTAGTACCTCATAAGTTTTCTTATCGCACGCATCAGCCTCGAGACTGCTATGGAATCCTTCAGCTGAACGACCCTTGGAGACGAGCTATCTCTACAAACTGAGCTTGAGCCACCAACTATACCATTGATGGCCTGGAGCTCGCCTTCTGCTACTTCTGGTGTGGATCGATCTGAGTCGTCGATCGATCGTTGTGGAGTATCATACACATTGTCGAAAACCTGCTTCAATTGTGTCTGTTCGACCTCCACCTTTGGCTCATTCCCGTTCTTCAGTAACACCGACTCATCAAACGTTGCGTCTCTGTCGGACACCATGGTCGATATCCCTTGACACCACTTCTGAAGCCCAAGAAGATGGCTTTCTTGGCTCGAGCATCGAGTTTGTCTTCCTTCACGGCATAGTAACTTGGACAGCCCCAAACACGAAGTGATCCATAGTCGGAAACTGGCTTTCCCGACCATACCTTCAAAGGAGGTATTCCTTCCCATGCAGCAGATGGTAGCCGATTGACCAAGTAGGTCGCATACGCCAGGGCCTCTGCTAAAAACTCATTCGATAGGTCAGCAGTTGACAGTATGCATCGAACTTTCTCCAGCAAGGTTCGATTCATCATCTCTGATATCCCATTCTGCTGCGGCGTGCCAGCAACTGTGTAGTGTCTCTGAATCCCTTCCGATCTGCAGAACTTTTCGAAGAGATCTGACCTATACTTACCACCGTTGTCACTTCTTAGACGCTTGACACACCGACTAGTCTGAGTCTCAACCAGCTTATTCCACTCGATGAAAGTGCTAAGAACTTGGTCCTTCGACTTCAGCGGAAACATCCATACCATGCGTGAAAAATCGTCGATGAACGACACAAAGTATTGTTTCCCTCCCCATGAGGCCGTCCTAGACGGGCCCCATACGTCGGTGTGTACATAGTCGAGCGTTGCCTTCGTAGGCCGTCCCAAATGAAGCATGTGTTTGTTTCCCAAACACAAGTGCTAGCAGAACTCGATCTTTTCAGTCTTGGCTCCCTTTAGATGACCCCAAACGATAAGCTTCTACAGAGCTTTCTCCCCACATGACCTAGTCGCATGTGCCATAATATTGAGTCATCCTCCTCAACCTCACGAGTCAGAGCCATTGTGCCAGCTACGACCGAACCATTCAAGTAATAGAGGTTGCCTTGACGTTTCCACTTCATCACGATCATTGCTCCTCGTGTCACACTCAGAGCTCCATTCTCCATGGTCACTCGACATCCCTTGGATTCGAGTGAGCCGAGCGATATAAGATTGCGCCTTAGGTCAGGAACAAAGTATACCTCCTCGATGTCTTGTGTAACACTGTCACCCATCCTCATCAGAACTATCCCGATGCCTGTTATACTGCATGCTCAGTCATCACCCAGCAAGACTGTACACTTACCACCTTTCCTGACGGTCGTAAAGTACTCTCAATATGGCATCATATGTAACGAGCACCCGGAGTCGAGCACCCAACTATCTGAAGTCAAGCCCTCTGAAGCACCAACCAATACATACTCCTCGACCTCAACGCCCTTCGCAACGTTGGTAGTTGCATTGTTCTTCTTCTTCGCCTTTGGGCAGTCTCTGACCTAATGTCCTCTTTATTTACAGAAAGCATATCGGTCCTTTTCCACCTTGTGCTGGAGCCGCTTGTCTTGTCTCTGGACTTGGATCTGAAATACCCCCTCATATCTCCATCATTCTCACCACTACGACCCCTTACGACTGTAAGAGTGTCGCTCAAAGTTCGGCTGCACGTGTCCCCATCATTCTTCCTGAACTCGTTGCTCGTCAAAGCGTTGGACACCTCTTCAAATGTGATCGATTCCTTACCATAGGTAAGAAACGACACCAAGTACTCATACTCGATGGGTAGAGAGTTGAGGAGAATCATCGCCTTGTCTTCATCGTCAACCTTCACGTCGATGTTCCTCAGGTTGGTAAGAAGCTTGTTATAGTAGTCGAGGTATTCCTCCATAGAAACCCCCTCGGCTAACTTCAAACCGAAAAGCTTCTTCTTCAAGTGTAGCCAGTTCTGGATGTTCTTCTTCAAGTACTGGTCGCCGAGCTCCTTCCAGAACTTGCTTGCACTTGTCTCCTCCATGCATGGGTATTTCTTCTCCTTAGACAAATACATGCGGATGGTACCACATGTACTCAGATTCAGAGTTCTCCACTCCTAATCGAACATGCCCGTCGGCGTCTAGTCCCATGCGATATCTTGACCAAGTTGGTTCAAGATATCCATGACTTCACATCTCCACTTACTGAAGTTGATCTTTCCATCAAACTTCTCAGTTTCGAACTTTGTGTTAGACACAATAGTCCGAGAAGATGAAGAATACCCAGAAGTCGACGCCTTTGGAGAACCGCCATCGCCACCGCTACTCATCTTCACCTTCTACGTTGACCTCCAACACTGTATACCTCCGATACCAATGTTGTGCGGCAGAGCCTAGCTCTACCAATACAGCACAACGTAATACACAGGATCATGGAGACCTAGGACGAATGATCAACAGTGCAAACAGAGCACAGTTAAGATTGCTTTTAGGCCGTGGACGGCCAAGGGGGAACACCGGTGAACTTTATTACGAACGGAGAGAACAATACAAATATTCTCTTCGTCCAACGAAGAAGAAGCACACAAGATCTCTCCAAAAGCTCACAATACAATCTCTCAAAGTTGGCTCTCATAAATGGAGACTATCTCAAAGGATACAAATTGTGTCCTCACCGAAACCCTAACCGAAAACCCCATATATATAACCCTAGGTTACAATATGTGTTATCATTGGCTAGGAATTCCTAGGATTCGGATCCCGAAAATTACGGCATCTAATCCAATCACCGCTCTACGCAATTAATGCTGCCGCACGCTAGTGGGCCTCCGCCGCATCCTAGTGGGTCACATCCCAATGGGCTCCCTTTGACCGTTCGACCTTCCTTCTGTGTCGAACGACCCAAGTGTCGAGCCTCATGTACGAGCCTTCATCCTTCGAGCCTTCATATGACCGATCGACCGAACACGGACTTTAACCGCATTACGGCCAAACGACCCAATACCGAGCATTCGACCCTCAGACTTGAATTGACGACCGAATGACCAACTGCACTGTAGAAGCTACATGCCCAGCATCCTCGTATCTGACTTGTGCAGAGTCAGATAGGTCGGATCCAAGCGCAGCAAGTTACCTCTCCACAAGATAACTCGTCTACCGTACAACTGCTTCTCGTACGCCAAATCGAGCCAACCCTCCACAGTAATGATATGGTAGAAAGAAACACATACTGTGTCAACCAGGAGCTCTGATACCAAATGGTGTGAAATCACAGGGGGTGGCCCGATCTTCACATTGTAAGGTCAAATCACACCAAAAAGAAAGATATTAGCGCCACACTCTAGATTTAGTGAAGGAAAATTGGGAGCGATAAGCTTTGGATAAGGGTGGTTCAATGACTTGATAAATGCAAATAGCAAACCAACGTTATAAGAAACGCGACCTGCTACTTATACTACTTGCACAACCATGAACACGAGTTTAACCAATCCACACATCAACACACTTGAGTTGAAGTACGAATTGAGGGATTTTGCGAATTTTAATAACCAATCTTATAAAGAAGATCGACAAAGCAAAGTTTCACAAGAGAAAAAGAAGATAAGAAATCACACACAATATGATAAGAACAATCAAGGTTCTGAAATATTACCCTGGTTATGATGATTACAAAGGAGTACATGATCTATTTATAAGTAGAGCTTGGAAACTTAAATGACTCGGTAGCCTAGATATCTTAAAAGACACTAATTAGAGACAACTAATGGTTTTTGGTAGTCCATTAGTCATCATAATGACATGAGATAACTAAAAGACATAAATGTCACCAGAAAAAAACCAAAAGACATCTTAAAAATTTAAGCCTAATAACATGCACGTAAATTACATTTATAATTCATAAAATATTGCTTCTTGAATCTTGATCTTCCCAGTGTATTTAGATTTATTGGTTATTATACTTCTAACTTAGGCCTTAATTTTCTTGTGCTGGGATTAAAAAGACTAATATCTAATTTGTTTCTTTTAAGCACAACTCTCTTGGACCAACAATGCTTCAACATCGGCTCCAATTGCAACTTGCATTTTTTTAGTCTCACTCTTGTCAGTGGGTTACCGAGTGGACCCCGCCGAGAGAAATTGCGGCCATCTTATTGGCGCCGATCTCCTTATAAATAAAACCTCCGCACCCTTCGCAGCTCCCTTCATCATCGCTCTCTCGCTCTCTCGCTCCAAGTTCTTTGATGGATGTTGAACTAGGGAACTCAAATCCCAGTCTCGTCACAAATGCCCACCACAACGAGGACGGCAAATTTGTAAGTATAAAGAGCCTTCTGGCTCTCTTTTCTATCCAAATTTTACTGAAATACACAGTCTCTTGTTTCTGCTGGTACAGTTTTGATTTGTGATATTAGGGATTTGGGTTTCTTTGTTTGCAATTTTATAAATGCCCTCATTTAGAATATTATTAATTTTATATTTTATTTTTAATTTTGAGGCTTAGGATTAGCAATGAATAATGCCTCGGCCCCCCTTTTGGCCTTTTAAAATTGGTCATATGTTCTGTTCGCCTTAAAATTGGCCATATGGCTCTTTTGGGACCATTCCTTTTTTAGTTATTATCATCCTTTTGGGGGTTTGATTTTGTCTCTGTTGTATTCCTATATTCCTAACTTATTGTATCAGTTCCATTTTTTTAAATTTTAATAATTTTCTGTTTAATGTCATCTTTCTTGGCTGACGTGTTCTCATAATTATTGTGTGTATTGGGGCAGAAGAGTAGCAGATGGAGGGATATAGTTCTAGCTTACAAGACGCTCGGAGTAGTCTTTGGTGGTCTAGTGACCTCACCCCTCTATGTTTACCCCTCAATGAACTTGAAGTCGCCGAATGAAGACGATTACTTAGCAATCTATAGCATCATATTTTGGACACTAACATTGATTGGAGTTGTCAAGTATGTTTGCATTGCCCTCAATGCCGATGATCAAGGGGAAGGTATGCGGACTACTTGCTTTCTGTATGCTGATATTAAAGAAAAGAATTTTGCCATATTTTCTGCGTTTTGTTGGTATTGTATCATAATTCGGTTACTGGGTGTTTATTTCTGTCGGCTATATTAATTTCAGTTTGATTCCCACATGGTTGCTGTGCTTGCATGCCATAATTTGTGCAGTCTTTTCCCGACTTTTTGTATTTTGTATGGTTACATATTTATCGTCTGTGGGTTATATTAATTTCATCTTCTTTTATGTGAACGGTTGTGTCTCAAACTCGAAAACCAAAGTTTCTTATTAATGCATTAAAAACAGTAGATGCCTTGCCAATTCGATACCCAATAAAACAAAGAGAAAATTGTTATCATTGAGAAAAATAAATCGGAAAGGATTCCTCTCTGATGTTCACTTGCTGCAATGTGATGGGAATCCAACTTTGGTTCGTATTGTATTTGACTGTTCGAGTCAATTTAGTCTTTGTGGTCTTCAAATCATTTTATATTTTTATTTGGGTCCTTATAATTTCTTTTTAATCATCTTTTAGAGTATACTGTTTGCAGGAAAACTATTTTATTTTATCATATTTTATTTTTTTGTTCTGTTGTTTGAATCTTATTAGGAATCTGAGTATGAATTTAGACAAGAATTTCTTTCTTTTGCAATAAATATAAGTATGTAATCAAATTTTTAGATTTGTGTGATTGAATAAAAATATTTATAAACTAGGCTTGCAACTTTAACATCTTTCTCATGAGAGGCGCAAGAGTGGGTGGGAATCGTTTGGATGAGATGTTTAAGAAATCTTCATATGTGAGACGTTAAAGTCGGTGATCGTTCAATTTAAATGTTAGAGGTCTAAAACCCAAGTTATCCTTTAGGTGTAGAAATCCTTAACTATATATTAATCTAATTCTTCCACTAATCAACAGCTGTAACTTGTTCATCTTCTTCACCAAACTCCTTTTTGCCAAGAACACATCAATTCATCACCCTCATCAATCAAACAACAACACATTTGCCATTATCTTATTCTTCATCGTCATCCTAAATTTCACCAATTAAGCTTGTCTCTTCTTAAGATTTGAAGCTCCTCGTTGATTCCTAATCGACATCAAAGTCCACGCTATTGCTGCATGTATCACTCCCTGGAAAGCTTCAATATGATTTCTAAGGGATTAGCTCAAAATGTAGGAGATTGAATTGAATCAGGTTCAATTAAGGACTTAAGTACAAGTCCAATTCTATTTAACATGCTTGGCCTAGCCCAAGTTCAGATATCCGACACGTAAACACCACAGACCCGATCTGAAAGGTTATTTTATTGATTTTGAAGGCTATTTCACTGTTTAAGCCTGATTTTCAAAGCATCTATGCCAATTATGAGCCAAATCGACCTATTACTTCTCTTTAGGTATTTTTGAACTATTTTGAGTGGTTTTTTTATATACCAATGGTGATTATGTATACAAATCAATTCTATCATTATCATCCAAAAATATATATTTAAAACTGATGTATTCAGATGAATCCCATCTTTCCATGGATTGTTAATCGGTTTAACTATGAAAGTTAGAAGTATTGTCTTAAGATGTCTTACCACAACTGGATAGATGGGTATTAATATTTATATGCTAAGTATAAGTTAGATGAAGAAACTCGACAGCTGTAACTTAAAAATTATCAGGCTTACCAGAGTTGGTTAAAGATGAAGATCAAGCTGTGACATCAAAACCTCCTTAGACGTCATAAAAGTAGCACTTGTATAGTTTTGTGGAGAGGTAAAGTCACTAGCAGATATTTGTACAAAGCTCATGAAATAGTTTTAAGTTATCCATGTTGTATTTAATTTATCTGTGAGACATCAAGCAAAGCAAAAGATTGATCATGTTCCTAACATAAAGTCACGAACAGAAGCTAAACCAGCATTAGGACTTGTGATTGAGTTTGAGTCCAAGCATGAGCATGCATTTGTACACGTATTCAATGCCGAACCTGTGATTAAATCTGAGCCTTAGCCTGAGCTTGAGTCTGAGCCAGTGCTCGAGACTGAGCATGTAACCGAACCCGAACTACAGCCCATGCCATATATTAAGCCTGTATCGAAACTTGGTTTGGGGTACCACTTGAGCTAATTGGGCTCATTAACTTTATCATCCTCTATCCTCTATAGACTACTAACCAGCATGCTTTACATGACTTATTATCTTTAGTTACTTGGTACATTCTTCTAAAAATACCAATTTGCACATCTACATTTTGTTTCGTTTTAAAGTTTGATGACATGTATTTTTTAATTATAAGAGCGCTAATGTTTGTCGGACTACACATCCATGTAACCATTCATAAGGTGGTAACATTTTCAAAGGCAGGAAAAAATTAATAGAAATCCAACCTGGGTTTATTTAGTTATTGTGTTTTTGAGTCAATCATATCTTTGAGGTCTTTGATCTATTTTATATTTTGTTATTTAAGTTCTTATATTTTAGAGTTTTTTGTTTGAAGGAAGACCCTTCTATTTTTATTCTTATTCTTATTTTTATTTTAATTTTAGGTGTTTAAATCATATTAGAAGTCCGAGTATGAATTTTGATAGTAGTTTGGTTCTTCTTCTATAAATAGAAGTCCATATTCAAACTTATAGACATGAGTTGTTGAATAAAAATTGAAGTTTTGTGAACTATATTTGCAACTTAAAATCTTTTATATGAGAGATACGAGAGTGGATGAGAAATTGTTTAGGTGAGAGGACTGAAAAACTCTTCACATGTGATGCATTAAAGTTGATGACATAGAAGCAAAGTTTATTTGCACAACAAAGAAAATAGAAACAAATAGAAACAAATAAAATACAATGATTTACATGATTCGGCACTATAACCTACGTTCATGTGTAGTGACAGTCAATGAATTACTATGACAAAGGGGAAATACAACAAAAGAAGGATGTCTCATTATTCTCTCAGATTATAAACCCATAACTAGAACCCTTTAAAAGAAACCCTCAAGGTTCTTGTACAGGAGAAATTCAGCTTGGTTGACATTAATTTTGGACATGAGCATATTTTCATTCTTACGTGTCTAGGTTAGAAAAGTATTTGGAAGATGAACTTTGAACAATGAGCTAAAATTTAATCATACTGGAACAAAGGAGTGACACAAAACAACAAAAAACATATGAGATCTAGTCCAAATCATTTCTACAATTTGTTGATTTCAATAAACTATCCAACACTGGGTTGAAAATTTTAGTCCGTGAGAGATTGATCTTCTTTTGGTACTAGTGAATCTTCGGCTATCACAGAAATTGAATTAGCAAGTGAATGAGCCTACAATGTTCCATTAGAAATGCCAATAAGAAGAGCACTCAAGGTCTCATCTAATTTTCAAGTGGATGTATTTTTGGGAAACTGCATACATGTTTAATTCCTGACCAGTGAAATCTTATCATAAGTGGTGGAAGATGGTCTCTTTCTTTTGGATTTACTACAAATGGCCCAACCTATAATATTGTTTCGTGAACTACTGGTACAAATTGTCTGAGCTCGTAAAAGGATCAATTATCTATTTGTCTGAACTGAAGTTTCCCAATCAACAGTTATACTGGTTTATTATTAGTCTGCATATCTATGTATACTCTTAGCAAACAATTCAAATTTCAGGCTTTCAATTCTTTTAGAACCACTGTACATTTGGGAAGGGATATTACAGCTATAGGTCTATTAGGAGCCAGGTGCTCTTTGGTCTGAAAGTGATCTGTCAAATGCATGGAAAACAAAACTTTCCATGACATATTATTGGAGAAAATTGGCTAACTAGCATGGGTCAACCCTCTCTTTTAATTTCTGCCACCCAATTTAAAATCTTTGCTAGAATACCACACCACACCCTGCGAAAAGACTAAAATACCCCCATTAATTATTTTCAACATATACTAGTGTATATTAACGTATATTAACGTATACTAGTGTATATTAACGTATATTAACGCATACTTATGTATGTTAACGTATCTTAGCATTTTCTTTACCACATACTTTTTAGTTCGTATGAAAATGGCCCAATATCCGCCTCAACATCAACAAACTTCCCAGCATCATTGAGTTCTTTACCACATACTTCTCCATTTTGTGCGTAGCCAGTCCGAACTGATAGGAATACATGTCTCGCACACGCTTCGCAACATTGAGCTCAACCCTTTGGGCATCCGGCATGTCCTTCTCTAAACAAAAACGTTAATATACGCTAGTATACATTAATATACACTAGTATATGTTGAAAATAATTAATGGGTGGTATTTTAGTCTTTTCGCAGGGAGTGTGGTATTCTAGCAAAGATTTTAAATTGGGTGGTAGAAATTAAAAGAGAGGGTTGACCCATGCTAGTTAGCCAATTTTCTCATATTATTGCTCTTAACATCTGAGACATGAAATTCGGATCAGTGTTAATTATTTTCATTATGAAGGATTTTGTGTGGATTCACTCAGAGTTATTGATAAGAATATAGTACTTCACAGTTATGTATCGCCAATTTCACTTAGTGAGTGCTGTGAAAGGTCTTCAAATGGAAACATCTAAATGTCCATCTTCATCAAATTAAATGATTTGACCTTTTAGTTGTAGTATTTAGGATAATAATCAGGTGCATGCTAGAGCTCATTTGTATGAACTTTTAACTCTTTGGTCACTGCCAAATTAATGGCTATGTTGTCATGATACTCTATTTTGAAGAGCATAAGGGCAAGTTCTCAAACTCGAAAACCCTGGCCAATTAAGTAGATAAAAAGGAGTATAACTGGATAGTCAAGAGGGCTGCTGACTCGTCTCAAAAGATGTGAGACGCTACTCCCAAGTATAGGAGATCGAACAAGTAATAAAGTCCTGGTAAGTTCAGGGTCGAATCCACGGGACAACTGACATGTAAAACCACAAATATCAGTTTATAAAGAGTACTAATGTAATAAGAAACTAACACCTTTCGAATATGAGATAATGGTGTTAAGAGTTTTAAATACTAAAAAACGATCCTAAGATAATTACGTGGAAGTCGATACTAGGGTGATAATGGGAAGAGTATGTGTCGGTTGTGATTTCATTAGGAATTTGGCAATCAATGATTATTAATGCCTTTTCTATAACTCAATGTTTCACCCTGCAAGGGTATGAGAACGTCAGAAAATATAATGATAAGAAGATAATCAAAAAGTGCCATAAGGCATCAAGTAATTTATTGTTTCATAAGAAATACAAGCTTATGTTCCCGCAAGAGTCACGACAATGTCCGCAAGGATCACACCATGAATAAGTCCTCAAAGATCATACTCAATTCAAGTATGCCAACAGCGATCATACTCGAATAATACGTGTAGAAACTAATAAAATACTTGATATAATATGCAAAATAGGGCGAAAAGACATTAAAATCAAAGATCACATAGCTCTAACTATATCACAACCAACACATGAGAATTTGCTACGCATAAAGAGAAAAGAATCAATATTTATGGTCAAATACATCATCAAATGCTCAAACTACGAGTCTAATACTCAAAATACAAACCAAAAGTTAAGAATTATATCACCAAATCTCTTCAATTGGGCCCTAGATCTCCTTCACAGATGTTCCTCTGTCTATGTCTTCAGAGCCCCCAAGAGTTATGCAAAAATACGGAAGAAAAAGCTCAAAATACTCTCAGAGTACCCCCAAACCCTAACCAAATATGCAGTATATATAGGCTGCGGATTTGGTCGGGCGGCAGATTTATGTCTGCATCCAATTGCGCTCAAACCCGCATTCGCATCCTGCATCAAACCTTTACGTCCAATGAATGCCGGATTGTCTCTGCGCGCCCACGTGTCCTGCGAAGCTGTTGACGTCGCTCGCTGAGTCGCTCGATCCGAATTTGCTTCGGAGTGAGTCTGGATCGTTGGATTTGATCTCAACGGCTGCCAAATAGCCGTGTAGCCCTAATTCACAACCGTCCGATTTAGGCGAGAGTCGACCGGATGCTGTCATGTGGCAGCACGAATGGGCGGGGGCGTGTGCGGCGCATGTGCCCCGTATTTGTCTCGTATTTCTTCATTTTAAATGGTATTTTGTTTTTAAAAATTCATAGAAAATAGTACAGATGTCATAAAAATATGGAAAAATAACTGTTGGAATCGTAAAATTGAGATCTTCACATAAAACTATGAGAAGACGATAATGATTAATAAAATATTATTTTGGGCATAAATTAAGAAGTTGCTCTAATATTTATTAATAATCTAAGTACGCTTTTATTAGAGGCCTAATACATATCATACATGCACAAAATTATAATAAATGAGGGGTTAAATATGCAATATTTACCCTTAATCAGCTGTCATGTAGAATTACAGAGGAGAGTGGAAAGAATAGATATCAGAAGAAAAATGCAAAGTAATAACAGTAAGATATGGTATCTTCCAGTTTTTTGGAGGTACAAATCTATGAGTCTGAAAACCTGGATGCCTTGTAAATGATTTCTGATAATGATGTGGACTTGCTGTTGATGTTATGATCGTTTCGGGCTGTCACAAGAAGCCGACCAACTGCTAGTAGGGTGGAATCTCATCGGTTGTGAAATCTTTTGAATAATGTATATTCAAAATCTACCTAATAGTTTAGGTAATGAACTCGGTACTCTGGCAAGGTATTTTGTGAAATAATGAACAATTGGTATCCAAACTGTTGGGAGAATGCATAACCAAGCATGACATGATCTATTGTTTCTTATTCCCTTTTTCAGAGGGGACAGGTGGCATCGATCTGCTGTTTGTACCGAAGGAGCGATTGGGCATCAAGGCTAATTGCCCATGAAACTTCACTTTCTTGGATGAGTGAGATATCCTTAGAAGGGATAAAATAGAGTAAGAAGATTAGGTGACACCCAAAGGATGGTAAATAAAACTAATAGTGAATGTAGTAGACAAGGTAAATCTCCAGGTGCGTTGGTCACTCTCACCAAGTAATTAATGAGTCCAAAGAAGGTTAACAATAATTGAAGCTCAAGATGAGAATAAGAATGAATTTGGCTAGTGAACTTAATGAGGCATCCAAGCCTTCTTGCTGTCGGTCCTAAGCCCGGATAAAGGAGATGGTTGTGTGGTAGGCCTGTAACAGCCAACATAATACTTTATCACCCTATTGTAATTATGAACGTGTTGTATTTTGTTGATAAATCCCATCTTCCTTACTCTCGTGGGGCCCCTTGCTTGGACATTTTGTTGTTGGGAATTAAAGGCATGTTTGCCTTTTGTTTCCTTGTGCAACCGACAGAAAAAAATGACAGAGGCGAGTATCATTTCCAGAGAGCTCTGTGTGGCCTCTCAGTTTTCCAGAGAAAGGAAAAGAAGAGGAGTCGATGCCATGGTTTTTTGAGCGGAAACCAGAGATGCTTGGATCTGAAATTGGAGGGGAAGAAAGCTAGGAAGCTTCTTCTCGTGTGAGATCCATGGTGAGTGTTCTTCTTCCTCTAGCTTGTAGATCTTGAGTCTCTTGGGTAGCTTTCCTAGTTTGGAGCTATATTACCAAGGAGTGATCTAGCTAGGTGTGGGATTGGTCCCTTGAGGAGCTCTACATGTTGTAGGGGCTTTGTTATCAAGGATTTCCACTTGGTTGAGAGTGTGTGTGAGCTTGGTGAGAGATCTAGGGTTATGTCTTGTTGCTTGGAGCTATTCTCTCATTGTGGTGGAGAAAGAAAATGATGATAGAGTCGGTGTATGCCTTGCTTGATCAGTAGTGGAACCGTGTGCATTGGATGCTGGATGTAGGTTGTTCGCAACCGAACCAGGGTAAATCTTCGTCTCTTTTGTGTTTGCTCTTACTTTCGTATTATATTCGTGTGCCTACATATATCTGTCGCAAGATCGTTTATAGGGTTATTTGTTGGTGACAACTTTCTTTTGTGCCCGTGAGGTGTTTGGTTTTGTGCCTAGGTGACATCTCGGTGGAATTCACATGTGATTATTTGGCCACCATTTCCGCGCATTGTAAGTGGCATTGTGTACCTAGCCTAAGTGTTGGGGAGGTGCACTGGGTTCCAACAAGTGGTATCGAGCTTTCGGTTTACGAAGAAGTGTAGTGCCGTGATGTCGTCTTGCTCATGTGAGGAGACAACTGGGTGTTCATACGAAGTAGAGAGGCTAAATGGCCAGGACAACTATGGTCCCTGGCGACAAAAGTTGGTGGCTTTGTTGAAGCACCATGGAGTTTACGGTGCCGTAAGTGATACGGGCATGCCATGTAGGCAACAGTGTATGATAAGCGAATGATGGAGCTTAAAGCCCTCGGTGAGATAATGCAATCCTTGGAGGATGAGATCCTTTGGCAATTTGTCGATGTGGAGGTCGTGAGCGACCCATGGAGGATGCTTGAAGCTTGGTACTCGACCAAGACACACATTGGACGAAGGTTGCAATTTTGGCAACGCTTCTATACTCACAGGATGAAAAGGGGAACCTCGTTGTGGAACCATGTTGGCGAGATGGACCGTATAGTAATGGACCTACGGGAATTAGGGAGTATGATAGAGGACGCGCAACATGCTATGGCACTATTGTGTTCTCTTGCTCCGGTGTATTCCAAGTTTGTAGGCTCGATGTAGAATGGCCGAGACTCACTCACGTTGGATGAGGTGAAGTTTGCATTGAATACGGAGGACCTTCATAGTTTGGTGTTATGTGACATCGATGGTTGTGAGGTACCTAATGTCATCCGGGGTCGCCAAGAGGGCGTACCCACTCTAAGATCCAAGACGGGCCGTTCCAAGAGTAGGAATCGGCGGCGGCAGCTGCGGTCCAAGTCAAGGGGCCGTGATGACAACAAATGCTTCCTATGTAAGGAAAGCGGGCATTGGAAGAGGGATTGCCCGAGGTTGAAAGCGAGGACGTCGATTGGCATTGTAGAAGATGTTGCTCAGAGTTTGACTAATGTTGGAGCACGAGACGGGATGTTCTCTGACGAGGATGATTGCTCGGTGTTTGCGGCATACTCCATAGGAGAAGCGCAATGTTCGTGGCTATTGGACTCGGGGTGTTCATTCCTTATGACTCCGGATCGGAGTGCGTTCGACGCATACATTCCATGCATTGGAGAGCGGATTCTCGTGGAGAATGGTATGGAGTGCGAGCATGTTGGGAGTGGCACGGTCAGAGTCAGGATGCACGATGGCATCGTCCGTGTGTTTGATGACGTCAGACATGTTCCTGATCTTCGTAGTGGCTTGATATCGATAGGAACTTTGACCGAGATGGGCTACAGGGCAGTGATCGAGGAGGATCGACTGCGTATTTTCCGAGGATGCCTGGTTGTCATGAGGGGGAAGAAGCGTGGAAACTTGTATGCGCTCGATGCGCACACAGTAGTGGGCGAGACTAGCAGATCACAGGAGTCCGAGAGTAGAGATACAATGAGACTGTGTCATCTCAGATTGGGGTATGCTGATGAGCAGAGCCTTGACATTCTTCAGAGGAGGAGTGTGTTCGGAGGTGATCGTGGGCTTGAGTCTTGCAGTGACTGTGATACAGAGCGGCAGAGGCAAGTGCAGTTTGGGACAGCTGTCAGACACAACAAGAAGCCCCTGGAGTGCGTCTACGCCGGCGTATGGGATCCATGTCTAGTTCCTTCCCTGGAAGGCGCGAGGTACTTCGCGGCCTTCATAGATGACTTCTCGAGGAGAGTCATGGTTACACTCATGGGATCTCGGGAGGAGATCCATGAGAAGGTGTGGCTATAGAGGAGCATAGTCGAGAGGCAGATGGGTAGACCCGTAGGAGAGATCTGTACCAACGACGTAAAGATGTTTGCAAGTCAGAGGGGATCGCGTGCCGATACACCATTCCTGATGGAGACCCTCACGGTGGCGTAACACACAGTATGATCAGGATGTTGGTAGAGAAGACACGGGAGCTATTGAGACCATCTGGCCTTCCTAGGGAATTATGGGCAGCGACCCTTGCTACTGCGGCATATCTCATCAGCCGAACACCGTCACTAATCGCATGTAGTTTTATTTCCGAGGAGTTATGGACGGGCAGAGCCGTTGACTTCTCGCCCTTGCGTACATTTGGATGTCCGGTGTGGCTGCACGAGAGGGACGATGACGATGTAGAACAGTTCATGCATAATTGTATCCTACTCGGGTACGCTGGTGGAGGTGCGAGAGGGTATAGGTTATAGTGTCCTAGTACCCGCGAGGTGATTGTCAGACGACATGCCATGACTGACGAGTCTGCAGTGCTTAAGGCAGAGCAGACTTGTGACGGTGTGCAGAGAACAGAGAACAGTCCGGTCCATAGAGATGATGAGGTGGTACAGATTCAGACTAAGACAGGTGCTCAGACGCATGTGCAGACGGATAGTGTGCAGAGTTCATCCGATGTGGTCAGTGTTAGTGATCAGCCAACATCTCACGATGAAGCTCCAGATTCAGTTCAGTTGAAGGAGCAGAGGACAGCGGTCTACGAGGAGGCGTTGCAGTTGGTCGTCGTATCGATTTAGTCAGTTGTAGTGTGTGAGGAGACATAGATCTCTCACAGTTCCAGCGTGCACGTTTTGGGTGCTCTTGAGGAGACCCAGCATGCTGAGGTGTGCAGTTTTAGCTTCGAGGTAGAGCCGTCGATCTACGAAGGAGTAGGGCAGTTGGTTTCCGCACCGATGCCAGAGGTTACAGCGGGTAAGGAGACAGAGGTCTCTCATGTTTCTAGCACGCATGAGTTGGTTGTTTCTGAGGAGGACCAGCGTGTTGAGGTTTGCAGCTTTAGCTTCAGGGTAGAGAGGTCTTCTGAGGAGCTTGACATCAGGGTAGAGCATTCACTGTGTATAGTAGAGCAGTCTTCACAGTATGGGCACAGGCGATATGGCTCTCGTTTGGCTATGGGTGATGTATCAGGCGCGTCTTCTGATATTTCGGAGGCCAGACCGGTGGAGATACAGAGGAGCAGAGAATCTGATAGCGTGGTGGAGCGTGGAGACTCCCACGGCAGTGTGGAGACTGCGATGGTGGTCCTAGGTGGAGTTGCCACTAGGGACATGGAGCTGAGAGTTAGGAGGCCACGTATCGAGTGCGTTCTCACTCGATATAGGGAGGAGGCAGAGCTTAGTTGAGCTCCTTCAGTGTGTGCTCATCTCTCACCTTCGGCGAGTTCATCACATGGCATGGCAGGTGAGGACGATCTCCAGTGGCTAGATGTTGGTGCGACGGACAGTTTGGCACTTGTATGTGGCATTCGTGTCTTGAGTCATCGGCACAGTCAGTTGAGGCACGGAGCTAGTGGATGGAAAGTCTTGATGACAAGCATCAGCAGACAGAGCAGATACAGACAACGTATCGATGTGACCCAGCTGGGGTCAGTCTACAGAGCAGCGGGGAAGACGACGTGTTTCTCATAGATGATAACCATGGCGAGCATGAGTTGCTCGCGAACCCGTGGGGTGATGATAGGGATGTTCATGGATCGACAGAGGGCTCAATGGACACTGGCACAATGTCATTTGATTCATTCATGGAGTCCGAGCTCGCAGGATTATCCTCAGAGACAGATGACTTGATCGCAGATATGAAAATGAACGAGGCGGAGATGCGTGAGGCTAGGCTCAGACGACTTCTGAGCTTGTCAAGTCTCTCGGAGGATTGAGGCGCCAGAGGGCGCGATTTTCAATGTACATGATGTAGGTTCACATGTCCGATGGTCAAGGCAAGGTGAGTTCATACACGACGGGTGTAGGTTGGCGCTAGAGCTGGAGCTGTGCTGAAGTGAGTGTGTGGATTTATCAGCATGGTTGAGTGTTGTTTGTTTGTTGATAAATCCCATCTTCCTTACTCTCGTGGGGCCCCTTGCTTGGACATTTTGTTGTTGGGAATTAACGGCACATTTGCCTTTTGTTTCCTTGTGCAACTGACAAAAAAAACATAGAGGCGAGTATCATTTCCAGAGAGCTCTGTGTGGCCTCTCAGTTTTCCAGAGAAAGGAAAAGAAGAGGAGTCGCTACCATGGTTTTTTGAGCGGAAACCAGAGATGCTTGGATCTGAAATTGGAGGGGAAGAAAGCTAGGGAGCTACTTCTCGTGTGAGATCCATGGTGAGTGTTCTTCTTCTTCTAGCTTGTAGATCATGAGTCCCTTGGGTAGCTTTCCTAGTTTGGAGCTATATTACCAAGGAGTGATCTAGCTAGGTGTAGGATTGGTCCCTTGAGGAGCTCTACATGTTGTATGGGCTTTGTTATCAAGTATTCCCACTTGGTTGAGAGTGTGTGTGAGCTTGGTGAGAGATCTAGGGTTAGGTCTTGTTGCTTGGAGCTATTCTCTCATTGTGGTGGAGGAAGAAAATGATGACAGGGTCGGTGTATGTCTTGCTTGATCAGTAGTGAAACCGGGTGCATTGGATGCTGGATGTAGGTTGTTCGCAATCGAACCAGGGTAAATCTCCGTCTCTTTTGTGTTTGCTCCTACTTTCGTATTATATTCGTGTGCCTACATATATCTGTCACAAGATCGTTAAGAGGGTTGTTTGTTGGTGACAACTTTCTTTTGTGCCCGTGAGGTGTTTGGTTTTGTGCCTAGGTGACATCTCGGTGGAATCGGGTTTGGGATTATTTGGCCACCGTTTCCGTGCATTGTAGGTAGCATTGTGTACCTAGCCTAAGTGTTGGGGAGGTGCACTGGGTTCCAACAGAACGTACATAGAAATTTCCTTAGAACACCCTTTTCTAAGCGACACGTTGTACCGGAGCCGGGTGCAATGATGAGTATCACATATCCAATATTCGGTCCATCGAGTCCATCGAGTCCATGAAGTTTATCCTATTTTTTTAAGGACGAAGGCTATGATGATGATGGTGAACTTAATTAGGCATCCAAATTCAACGGCTAACCATAAATAACCATGCAGAGGAAATCATCATCCATTGGTTTTCTACCAATGCAAATATGGATGTGAAGGCATGTGCCAAAGGGACATCAATGATCTAAAGATTTTGCCAAAATCTAGTTGATTTATCATTACTTACGACAACATAAGAACCAAATGAGAAAGCTGATATCTTTGTAGGGTTATAAAAGATCAACAGGGAATCACCTTTCGTAGTTACTATGAAGAACCAAGGGCACCCAACTAGTTCATGGTGGTTGAGGAGTTTTCACCACCATTTTACCAAGATGTGGATGATGAGAATTTAAGATTAACAACTCATATGACATCAAATTGTATAGCAAATCAAACATTAACCTAACTCACCTGACAACATACTCCACATGCTTCTTGTTTCTTGTCCCTTTCTGAAAGACAGAACAATGGATGCTATCAATTGTATCATTGAGCCAAACAGGAAAGCAAAAGAACATGTTTGTGTTGGTTGGGATTTAATGAGGAGAGATGAAGAGTATATGCATCAGACCATATCCAGGTCCATGATATATTGCAAAGATATCTCAAGGCTACATTTAAATCGAAGGAAGATGTGTTTTCAATGATGGTAGTGGTAGTGATGGTGTAATCTTTCAAAACCCAATAGTATGCATGGATACAATTAATGAAAGGAGAGAGACAAAGGGCCTGGCATGGCCACTCATAAATTTGCGTTAGGAGTTGAATTATTAAGGTCTTGTTCATATGATTGATACAGAGATGGTTGACATCTTGAGGTGAAGCTGTGGCTGACTAGAGAATGTTGATCAGGTGACCAACAAAACTAGTGATAGGTGGTGGAGTGTCCAATCCCAAAGCACCTGAAACAACATTTCCAATTAAGATATTCATCGACACAGTGTAACCGTGATGTGGGGTCTTGACCTTGGGTGGTTCAATGGCATTGAGGGTGGTGGATTTTTGGGGGAAAAGGTAAATATGACGCTTGTCATGAACTGCTTGTCATCTATCGAAGAAGAGGAGTTTCTCCAATGTGAAAAAGTGGGATAGAAGGGCGAGTCTTTGATGCAATGCAATGGGCCAGAAAGGGAGTGATGCGAGGCAGGGGAACTTGAGAGTGATCGATTCATTCCTTTGATAATGGCTGCCCATCAGTGGGGTTTAGGATGTGGTGGGATGGTAGTGACAATCGGTTGAAGATCAGCCTCGAGGATGTCTCACTAAAAGAGCATGTGAAGATCAATACTGTTGAGTCTATGCATTATGTTCCTTGCCATGATTTTAACATGTCACTGCCATCAGTAAATTGATTAGTCATCATGAGATATCCCAATAGAGTACTCTTGATTCCTCTGCTCCATCAATGTTCTCTTGTTATACCTTAAGCATTAAATATGAAAAATCAGGACGAAACAAATGGATTTCCATGGTATCATGAGATTGCAACAAAATGTTATGTTTTTCACTAGGCAAACATTTAGAGGAGGAGGACATGTAGAAGACTTGCATCTAATCATTGGGATTGCAATGGTTTGGTTCAAAACCATATTGCCTCGCCCGCTGTCATTTTGTAAGTTCACTATTGCATTCAATAATTTCATTTTTGTAATTTGGCCTAGTCTCTAATGTTATGAACCAGATAAATGATTAGATTGATTTGCAGTAATACATGACTTTCATTAATCAATTAAATTATTCCTTAAGCATGCCTGATTTACCAATAAGTGTCTTCCGTAAGTGTATGATATTAAATGTACAATTTTAATCCAAAAAAATAAATATTAAGGAAAAATAAAATCAGTCTCATTCAGTGTTGCTTCTAATGTACAAAAAAGCATAAATTCATACAAAAATTTAAATAACTTAGGAATCTAGTCATTTACATGAGATTTTCATTTTAATCCTCGATACGTGTTTAATTATGGTGTGACAAAAGGTGTATTCGACATGTAGCTACCTAGTACCTAAGTATGTGATGCATATTTGAAACATGCATAAACCCCTTAGTAAAGTATTCTTGCCTTCTAAGTCAAGTCCGCACCACTTTGGAAGAATTTAGTTTATCTAGGCCAAGATCAGCCCAATTGAAACGACGACATCTCATTGGATGCATAGTCAATCTGGCAATTAGAGAGGATGAGGGAAAAATCATGTGTGTGGATTTTGCACCGTTCTAGTAAAAAAGGATATTTTTACCCGATCATTTTGTTGATTAAAATATCTGATTCCTTGATTATTACCATTGCAGTCTCCAATTCAGCAATTTTTTTGCATCTTTGCAACACGTCGTACTCATCCACATAACCCATGTCCAATGTCATTACTCCATTTCACATAAGACCATAACTAGCCATTCCGATATTATACATCAATCCAATTAGATACATATAATCTAATAATGCATTCATATTTTGACAAATAAGAATATTTCATATGCGATTCAAAGTAGGGTTAGGTGTTTGTTAAGCTATCTAAAAGGATGTTACAATAACCAGAGTACTCTAAGGAGAGTTAAACCTGACGCTTGCAAGTTGGATTTCACAGGAGCTTGGTCATAATCCAGACTTCAATGACGAGAAAGTTAAAAAATATGATACAAAATATCAAAAATATCTCAAAATTAATATAGGAGTCATGAGGATTTATTTGAGATTTTTTGGAGACCAAAATATTGATTTTTTGAAGCCCAGAAGCTAATTTTCAGAAGCTCAAACATTATGCACATTGCGGCCCAATACTGTGCGGCCCAGTGAACCGCACATGCATGGTGCACATGTAAGCAGGCATGCTATATTTGCCTTTGAGTCTGCCCTTCTAAGCCATCTCAGCTTTGGCTCGGTTGGCTCAGCTTTGAGCCAACAAATCATTGGATTGACACTCGGGGATGGCTCGAATCGGCTCGATATGAGCTATTTACTAAATATTGTATTTAGCTTAAATTGAGCCAAAGGTCTCAAAATCGACTCAAAGAGCCTTTTGCTATGATTTGAACCAGGCAACAATGGGATCTTTAGGGGCTTGGTGAACTAATAAGGGAGTCCTCAAGTACGAGAAGCAGTGACAAATAATTATCATGTCTAATAAGAGAGGTTGACAATATGGATGACTTTGGCAAAGGTGGTAGATCATAATGGTGACTTCGGCGATAGTTAGATTTGATCGCGTTGACTTCATCTTTGCCGGCAGCTAACAACAGTGTTGGGACAATAAGTAGATGTCATTGATGGTTTCTGAACAAGGAGATGACGACATTGGTGGTGTCAGAGATATCTTAGATAGCTTAGAATGACGATGTTTGTAGCAAAAAGAGAAGGCGGTGATATGTTGACGGTGTGACGATTTTGAAGGTAACAAAGTCGATATGGTTTATTTTCGTCAACGACGAGGTCGATAGGGTCGTGACTTTAAGTTGACATCATGAAAGGATATTAGTGAAGATCTATGACATTACTGTTGTTTTTTAATGCTGAAAAACCCACACCTTGCACAACACTTGGGCCCCTCCCACCTACTCGGTTGTTGGCTCTTAAAGTGTAGCCAAACCCCTTCCCTATTTGCAACCGACAGTAGGAGTGTGGCTGCCAATTTCAGAGAGCTCAGGCTCTCTTTTTTTTCCAGAGAACAAAGATGTGTTTGCCTTTGTTCTCAGAGGGAAAAAAAGGGGGAAATTCAGGGAGAGCCAAAGGTATGCTTGGATCTGAAATCAGAGGGGAAGAAAGCTAGGGAGCTTCTTCTTGTGTGAGATCCAAGGTGAGTGTCTGCATTTCTTCTTCCGTATTTGAGATCTAGAGTCCCTTGGGTAGCTTCCTAGTTTGGGGCTATATTACCAAGGAGTGATCTCCATTGGTGTGGGATTGGTCCCTTGAGGAGCTCTGCGTGTTGTAGAGGCTTTGTTATCAAGGATTCCCACTTGGTTGAATGTGTGTGTGAGCTTGGTGAGAGATCTAGGGTTAGGTCTTGTTGCTTGGAGCTTCTCTCAATATGGAGAAAGAAGATGATGTGGTCGGTGTATACCTTGCTTGATCGATAGTGGAACCGGGTGCATTGGATGCTGGACGTAGGCTGTTCGCAACCGAACCAGGGTAAATCTCCGTCTCTTTTGTGTTGCTCTTAATTTCGTATTATATTTGTGTGCTTACATTATCTATCGCAAGATCGTCGAGGGAGTTGGTAGTTGGTGACAACTCTCTCTTGTGCCCGTGAGGTGTTTGGTTTTGTGCCTAGGTGACATCTCGGTGGAATTCGGGCTTGGGATTGTATGGCCACCATCTTCGCGCATTGTAGGTGGCGTTGTGTACCTAGCCTACGTGTTAGGGATGTGCACGGGGATCACACAAGTGGTATCAGAGCTTCCGGTTTGTGAAGAAGTGTAGTCCCGCGATGGCATCTTACTCATGTGAGGAGACGACCGGGTGTTTATACGAAGTAAAGAGGCTAAATGACCGGGACAACTATGGTCCCTGGCGACAAAAGATGGTGGCTTTGTTGAAGCACCATGGAGTTTACGGTGCCGTATATGATACGGGCATGCCATGTAAGGCAACAGTGTATGATAAGCGAAGGATATAGATTAAAGACCTCGGTGAGATATTGCAGTCCTTGAAGGATGAGATCCTTCAGCAATTTGCCGATGTGGAGGTCGTGAGCAACCTATGGAGGATGCTTGAAGCTTGATACTTGACCAAGACACCAATTGGCGAAGGTTGCAATTGTGGCAACGCTTTTATACTCACAGGATGAAAAGGGAAACCTCGTTGTGGAACCATGTTGGTGAGATGGACCGTATAGTAATGGACCTACGGGAATTGGAAAGTGTGATAGAGGACGAGTAACATGCCATGTCACTATTGTGTTCTCTTGCTTCGGTGTATTCCAAGTTTGTAGGCTCGATGTTAAATGGCCGAGACTCACTCACGTTGGATGAGGTGAAGTTTGCATTTCATACAGAGGATTTCCAGAGTTTGGTGTTAGGTGAAACCGATGATTGTGAGGTACCCAATGTCATTCGGGGTCGCCAAGAGGGCGGACCCACTCCAAGATCCAAGACGGGCCGTTCCAAGAGTTGGAATCGGCGGCGGCATCAGCGGTCCAAGTCAAGGGGCCGCGGTGACAACAATTGCTTTCTATGTAAGGAAAGCGGGCATTGAAAGAGGGATTGCCCGAGGTTGAAAGCGAGGACATCGATTGACATTGTGAAAGATGTTGCTCAGAGTTCGACGCATGTTGGAGCACGAGACAGGATGTTTTCTGACGAGGATGATTGCTCAGTGTTTGCGGCATACTCCGTGAGAGAAGCGCAATGTTTGTGGCTATTGGACTCGGGGTGTTCATTCCATAGACTCCGGATAGGAGTGCGTTCGACTCATACATTCCATGCATTGGAGAGCGGATTCTCGTGGGGAATGGTATGTAGTGCGAGCAGGTTGGGAGTGGCACAGTCAGAGTCAGGATGCACGATGGCATCGTCCGTGTGTTTGATGGCATCAGACATGTTCTTGATATTCACAGTAGCCTGATATCGATAGGAGCTTTGACCGGGATGGGCTACAGGGCAGTGATCGAGGAGGATCGACTGCGTATTTCCCGAGGATGCCTGGTTGTCATGAGGGAAAAGAAGCGTGGCAACTTGTATGTGCTCGATGGGCACACGGTAGTGGGCGAGATTGGCAGATCACAGGAGTCTGAGAGTAGAGATCCAGCGAGACTGTGTCATCTCAGATTGGGGCATGCTGATGAGCAGAGCCTTTTCATTCTTCAGAGGAGGAGTGTGTTCGGAGGTGATTGTAGGCTTGAGTCTTGCATCGACTGTGGTGCAGAGCAGCCGAGGCAAGTGCAGTTTAGGACAGCTGTCAGACACAGCAGAGAGCCCTTAGAGTGCGTCTATACCGGTGTATGGGGTCCATGTCCAGTTCCTTCCCTAGAAGGCGCAAGGTTCTTCGCGGCCTTAATAGATGACTTCTCGAGGAGAGTCATGGTTACTCTCATGGGATCTCGGGAGGAGATCCATGAGAATGTGCGGCTATGGAGGAGCATAGTCGAGAGGCGGATGTGTAGACCCGTAGGAGAGATCTGTACCAACGACATAGAGATACAGGATGTTTGCAGGTCAGAGGGGATCGTCGTGCCGATACACCATTCCTGATGAAGACCCTCACGGTAGCGTAGCAGACATCATGATCAGTATGTTGGTAGAGAAGACACGGGGGCTATTGAGACCATCAGGCCTTCTTAGGGAATTATGGGCGGAGACCCTTGCTACTGCGGCATACCTTATCAACCGAACATCGTCACTAGCCGCAGGTAGTTCTATTCCCGAGGAGTTATGGACGGACAGAGTCGTTGACTTCTCGCACTTGCGTACGTTTGGATGTCCTGTGTGGCTACACAAGAGGGACGATGACGAGGTAGGACAATGTGCACATGATTGTTCCTACTCGGGTACGATGTTGGAGGTACGAGAGGGTATAGGTTATGGTGTCCTAGTACCCGTGAGGTGATTGTCAGACGACACGTCATGGTTGACGAGTCTGTAGTGCTTAGGACGGAGCAGACTCATGCCGGTGTGTAGAGAACAGAGGGCAGCCCTGTTCATAGAGAGGATGAGGTGATTCAGATTCAGACTCAGGCAGATGATCAGACACGTGTGCAAATGGACAGGGTGCAGAGTTCATCCGATGTGGTCAGAGTCAGTGATTAGCGGGTATCTCACAATGTAGCTCCAGGTTCAGTTCAGTTGGAGGTGCAGAGGACAACGGTCTACGAGGAGACGTTGCAGTCGATCGTCGTATCGATGTAGTCAGTTGCAGTGTGTGAGGAGACGGAGGTCTCTCACAGTTCTAGCGTGCACATTATGGGTGCTCTTGAGGAGACCCAGCATGCTGAGGTGTGCAGCTTTAGCTTCGAGGTAGAGCCGTCGATCTACGGAGGAGTAGGGTAGTTGGTTTCCGCGTCGATGCCAGAGGTTGCAGTAGGTGAGGAGATGGAAGTCTCTCATGTTTCTAGCATGCATGAGTTGGTTGTTTCTGATTAGGACCAGCGTGTTGAGTTGTGCAGCTTCAGCTTCAGGATAGAGAGGTCTTCTGAGGAGTTTGACATCAGGGTAGAGCATTCGTTGTGCATGGTAGAGTAGTCTTCACAGTATGGGCACATGCGATATGGCTCTCGTTTAGCTTGGGGTAATTTATCATGCGTATCTTCTGATACTTCGGAGGCCAGACCGGTGGATATGCAGAGTAGCAGGGAATCTGATAGCGTAGTGGAGCATGGAGACTCCCACGGCAGTGTGGAGACTGCGATGGTGGTTCCAGGTGGAGTTGCCACTAGGGACATGGAGCTGAGAGTTATGAGGCCACATATCGAGTGCGTTCTCGCTCAATATAGGGAGGAGGCAGAGCCGAGAGGAGCTCCTTCAGTGTGCGCTCATATCTCACCTTCGGCGATTTCATCACAGGGCATGGCAGGTAAGGACGATCTTCAGATACTAGATGTTGGTGCGGCAGATAGTTTGGCACATGTGAATGTGCATTCGTGTTTTGAGTCGTCGGCACAGTCAGTTGAGGCGCAGAGCCGATGGACGGTGAGTCTTGATGACAGGCATCAGCAGACAGAGCGGATACAGACGACATATCGATGTGACCCAGCTGGGGTCAGTCTGCAGAGCAGTGGGAATGACAGCGTGTTTCTCATAGATGATGGCCATGGCGAGCATGAGTTGCTCGTGGACCCGTGGGGTGATGATAGGGATGTTCATGGATCGACAGAGGGCTCATTGGCACAGTGTCATTTGGTTCTTTCATGGAGTCCGAGCTCGCAGGGTTATCCTCAGAGACAGATGACTTCATCACAGACATGGCGATGGATGAGGCGGAGATGCGTGAGGCTAGGCTCAGACGGCTTCTGAGCTTGGCATGTCTCTCAGAGGATTGAGGCGCCAGAAGGCGCGATTTCCAATGTACATGATGTAGGTTCACATGTTCGATGTTCAAGGCATGGTGAGTTCATACACGACAGGTACAGGTTGGTGCTGGAGCTGTGTGCTGCAGAGTGTGTGGATTTATCAGCAGAGTATAATGTTGTTTTTCTTAGTGCTGAAAACCCCACACCTTGCACAGCACTTGGGCCCCTCCCACCTACTCGGTTGTTGGCTCTTAAAGTGTAGCCAAACCCATTCCCTATTTGCAACCGACAGTAGGAGTGTAGCTGCCAAGTTCAGAGAGCTCAGGCTCTCATTTTTTTTCCAGAGAACAAAGAGGTGTTTGCCTTTGTTCTCAGAGGGAAAAAAGGTGGAAATTCAGGGAGAGCCAAAGGTATGCTTGGATCTAAAATCAGAGGGGAAGAAAGCTAGGGAGCTTCTTCTTGTGTGAGATCCAAGGTGAGTGTCTGCATTTCTTCTTCCGTATTTGAGATCTAAAGTCCCTTGGGTAGCTTCCTAGTTTGGGGCTATATTACCAAGGAGTGATTTCCATTGGTGTGGGATTGGTCCCTTGAGGAGCTCTACGTGTTGTAGAGGCTTTGTTATCAGGATTCCCACTTAGTTGAGAGTGTGTGTGAGCTTAGTGAGAGATCAAGGGTTAGGTCTTGTTGCTTGGAGCTTGTCTCTCAATGTGGAGGAAGAAGATGATGTGGTCGGTGTATACCTTGCTTGATCGATAGTGGAACCGGGTGCATTGGATGCTGGACGTAGGTTGTTCGCAACCGAACCAATGTAAATCTCCGTCTCTTTTGTGTTGCTCTTAATTTTGTATTATATTTGCGTTCTTACATTATCTATCGCAAGATCGTCGATGGAGTTGGTAGTTGGTGACAACTCTCTCTTGTGTCCGTGAGGTGTTTAGTTTTGTGCCTAGGTGACATCTAGGTGGAATACGGGCTTGGGATTGTTTGGCCACCGTTTCCGCGCATTGTAGGTGACGTTGTGAACCTAGCCTAAGTGTTAGGGAGTGTACTGGGAACCAACAATTACCAACAAGTGATGGATGAGGCAATTGGTTGTGATAATGATGATGATGATAATGAGAATCATTATGAAGACAAGACAATGCATGTGGTTGTTAGATGTAGTGGTGGCATCTGGCTACGACAAAGATGTAGTTAAATGTGAAGATCGAGGGGGATGAATGAGTTATGCATGTGGATTAGGACTGTTGGGTTTGTTTTAATAAAAGGCGGTCATGGTCTTGGAATTTTGACTTTTTCTCTAAAACTAAATTAAAAAGGGGGACCTGAGATAGCGTTTGGGTTTTGGCCTACGATCCACATTTGTTGATGTGGATATATATGCTCTTATACCATTCCGATTCAAGATGAAAAGGATCTAGTGTTCTAAGAGATTGATCTACCATTGTGGTGGTGGGAAGTTGGGAACAAATTACGGTTTTGCTATATTATGGATAAGTTTTTGGTAACCAAGCGAATTCCTCATCTAATCTAGCTCATAAGCAATGTCATTCAATGAAATTAGCGTTCCGCAAAAACCAAACTAGGTTCTCTCTCAAAAAACTATTCATTTATTCACTAATAAAAAATGTCACATGCACTGATTATTTATTTAAAAGGCTAGGCTATGTGCATGACACATGTAAATACATATAATCGAATATAACGGAGAAAGTTTTAGAACCTTGCACTATCCGTGCTACAAAATAAGCTTAACTACTCTATGAAAAGCTAAGGCAAAACAAATGCAAAATATTTTTTGACGCGAACATTAAAAAATATTTTATAATTTTGTAAAACATACTCAAATGCAGGAAAGTCCTCTAAACTTGTTCATACGTACTTCAGCAAAATTTGATATCATAATCGTACTAACACATCATGTGTGCCCATGTTGTTTCCCTTGATGTTCGATATCATGTGTTTCGTGATCATCCTTATTGTTTCCTGTGTGCTTTTACCTCATTATGTATCTTAGTTGCTCTTGTTCTTGAAGTACTTCTTTAAATTTGTTGCTGGCTTCAGACTATATAGGTAAACTTACTTTCTTTTGATACGTTTCATGTCTGTACGCCTGGTCTTTTGACCCTATAAATTGAAATAGCTGAGTCCCTTAACATATCTTAATGAATTTTATACAAATACTGCTGCATGTGCCATAAAATAATGCAGGATCAGATTGAATTTGAGTGTCAAATCATTAAACTGAATGCAGACATAGTTGATAGGCTTCATATTCAATCATAAATGCATATATAGTCCGATTATATGTTATCCTCTGCTAAGTTCTCTTAGGTAATGTTAATTTGTTCCTTTTGCACTACACACTTTAAAAATAGAGTGTTTTCAAACAGATGGTGGTAGTTTTATTCAGTGGTGTCTCATGGCAATGCAACCTTAAATCAAATCAATTTCCGTGTTATCTAATTGTCTCAGTGATCCTTGGTTATTTAGTAGTACCTTCCTTAATGCCCCACACAGAAAATTGAATTACACGATTAACTTTTCTGAAATATAGGTAGTGTTTTTCTTGGTACATGGTTAGATGAATTAAACAGACTTTGATGAGTTGCTGGAAATGATAAAATGCAGGTGGAACTTTTGCTATGTATTCCCTACTTTGTAGGCATGTCAATATTGGAATTCTTCCATCAAGAAATGCTGGCCCAAAGTCAAACACTTCACATGCTAACCGTTCTGTTGGCACAAGGAAACCAAGCAGGCTTGGAAAGTTCTTTGAGCAAAGCATAACTGCTCGAAGGATGCTGCTCTTTATTGCCATGCTGGGGATGTGCATGCTCATTGGTGATGGCATTCTCACTCCTGCAATTTCAGGTTTCCAGTTCTGCACTCTTTTAATTGTTCTATGAAATTGAAATTGCCACTTTCCCCCCTTCGATTGAAGAAAACACCATCTTGTTCTACTCTAAAATGCTTCTTGTATTTTTAGTGTTGTCAGCAATGGATGGGCTGAGAGGACCATTCCCTTCAATTGGGAAACGTAAGTAGCTGATCATATTCCTTGCTCTTTATAATGTAATTTCTATCTTTCTAAGTTGGTAAATTACTCAGCCATGGTGGAAGCTCTATCTGCTGCAATCTTGATTGGTTTGTTCCTGCTTCAAAAGTATGGAACTTCACGAGTGAGTTTTCTGTTTTCTCCGATCATGGGTGCTTGGACTCTCACAACCCCAATGATAGGGGTGTATAGTTTCTTGCGATACTACCCTGGAATATTTAAGGCATTGTCACCACATTATATAATCAAATTCTTTCTGAGGAATGGTTGGGAAGGGTGGAAGCTTCTTGGTGGAACCGTTCTATGTATTACAGGTATAATTTATATAAATATTATAGCCATGGGAAGACTATTATCTGAATTTCCTTTTCACTGTCAATAGGTGCCGAAGCAATGTTTGCTGATCTTGGTCATTTCAACAAGAAGTCTATTCAGGTGCTGTATTACACTTTGAAAGAAAACCGTGCAGATTATACTGACAATTTCTGCGAATTAAATTGATCCATATCTTTCATACCACAATTTTACTTGCAGATGGCGTTCCTTTTTACTATATATCCTTCGTTGGTCCTCACCTACGCAGGTCAAACAGCATATCTTATTAGACACCTTGATGACTTCGCCGATGGGTTCTACAAATTTGTACCCAAGCCAGTCTACTGGCCCATGTTCTCCATTGCATCCCTGGCAGCAATTGTGGCAAGTCAGTCCTTAATATCTGCCACCTTTTCAGTGATCAAGCAATCAGTGGTTTTGGATTATTTTCCTCGGGTCAAGGTGGTGCACACATCGCAACACAAAGAAGGCGAAGTCTACTCCCCAGAAACAAACTTCATTCTGATGGTCTTGTGCGTTTCAGTAATACTTGGTTTTGGCGATGGAAAAGATATCGGAAATGCATTTGGTATGATTCATACTCTACTTTCGGTCCATGTTCACATTTAAAAACAACCTAAATGATGCATGCCACAAATATACCTAGGATTTGGATCTAGATTTAGGGTTGTAAGGAGGTGAGAAAACGAGAAACTGGGGATAAAATTTGGAATTTGAGAATAGAATTAGGAGTTTAGAAAAGGGGATAGAATTCGGATCTCACAGCCAAGTGTCTCACACACATACTTTTCACAAGAAAAGAGATTCACAAAGAGCTACAGGGTTCATCATGAACTAATTGAAAATTTTCCCTCACAAAATAGTTCTTCCAATTCACTAATCTTTGAAGTATTTGGTACATCCCTATTTAAATTCAATTCTATGTGAACAACATGTGCAGATCATAAAATCAATTAAAAATAAAATAAAACTCTAGAAAATAATAAAGCATGTGTGCAGTATGTAGAATAAAAAATCAAATAAAATAAAAACAAGCTAAATGCTTTGACGATTGCATGACACTGTTTTGATTTGATTTCTAGTCCAGATGGGAATTATGTTTAAGGAAAATGTTAAACCACCTTCCATTAATTAGTAATATAAGATAATAAAAATACCTTTAATATGGGAAGTATATAAAGTTATCATCAATTTTTCATTTTTGAAAGGATAAAGAAAACAGAAACATGATCCAAACGGATATTCTAGTCTCTTGATCGCTTCACAGATGTTTGACCGTGGTTTGGAGTATCAACTGATCCTGATATGTATTGGTCATTCTGGATCGGATTTGAACCATGCTGATTTGATACAACCAAAACGGGCCAATACCACTAATGTTGGCAATAATAACTAATTCAAAGTAGACTTGGTGTTATATTAAGAAAAGATCAAAAAAGATATAATGAATAGAACGATTTAGATCAAACCCTAATTTATTCCTTATCACAGTCAAGAGAATAATCATTTAACAATAATTTTTTTCAACGTGAATAATGCCAACTGTGAAAACTGAAAGTTGCTCTTCTGTTTACATAATTTACGAATTGAAAAGGCAAGGAATTGAGCACAATGGTTTGTGATACGATCCGGTGGATCGAATCAATAAAGTTCAGATTTTTAAAGGAGGAAAAATATAAAAAGAGGATTTTTAGTGGACTTGAGATTGTGAAGAACAATATATTGATAGATAATGAGTCTCTTTCGAGAGGAGACTCGCTCTCCTAGCTTTGATTGCATGGAACAAAGCCTAAATCCCTCACAAAAGATGCTTACAAATGTCTTCACAAAATAAGCATATCCTAACCCTAGCCCACGCCCTCACTTATATAATGTTTAGGCGTGGTGCATACAGCAAAACTAGCAAAACTTATTGTGCATAAAGAAACTTTGCCCAAATAGTCGGTGCACACAACAATTGCTCCTTCGGCCTCCTCTCGTACATAATGATCGCATCATTACTCCGCCCCTAAAAGAGCCACCTTGTCCTCAAGGTGGTGCATGAAGCCCGCGGAGGCCATACTCCAAGTGCGCGCAAGCCTCCTCCTGGATCAAAAGGATAAAAAGGATCTCCACCGCTTTCACTGCCGTTCTGAAGAAATCCAGATCTGAAAGGTTCAAATCTGAAAATTTGAATATCTGGATCTGAAAATTTCAGATCTGAGACTTTCAGATCAGGATCTGAAAATTTCAGATCTGGATCTGAGAACTTCAGATCTGGATCTGAAAGATCGAGATCTGAGAATTTCAGATCTGGATCTGAGAATTTCAGATCTGGATCTGAGAATTTCAGATCTGAGACTTTCAAATCTGGATCTGAGACTTTCAGATCTGAGAATTTCAGATCTGGATCTGAAACTTTCAGATCTAGATCTGAGAATTTCAGATCTGAGACTTTCAGATCTGGATCTGAGAATTTCAGATCTGGATCTGAGAATTTCAGATCTGGATCTGAGAATTTCAGATCTGGATCTGAGAATTTCAGATCTGGATCTGAAAGATCTGAGGCGTCGCTCTCCTCTTTCTCCACCTCATCCTCAGAGAAGTACCCATGAGACTTCATCAGATCGGAGTCCGCAGCTTCATCAAGACCCAATGCTCTATAAGCCTGCTCCCTGTAAAAGAAGACATAAAAATTTCTCGGATCATAATCCAAGATTTCTGACCCCAAACCTATGCATTTCCAATAGCGCCCAATCATCAGGTAACACCCCATCAAATTGGCTAAACATTGCAAGTGTTGAGCTTTTCCCTTGGTTGCGAAAATGCAATCGTAATAAGATTTAGCAATTTCATATTGGCTAGCTGCATCATGAAATCTTCATCTCGAAAGAGATTGTTCCCTTGCCGCAACGCCCGTGCTTGTTGTAGCAAATCACCCATGGATCGTAGATGCTCTGATACCAATTTGATACGATCCGGTGGATCGAATCAATAAAGTTCAGATTTTTAAAGGAGGAAGAATATAAAAAGAGGATTTTAGTGGACTTGAGATTGTGAAGAACAATATATTGATAGATAATGAGTCTCTTTCGAGAGGAGACTCACTCTCCTAGCTTTGATTGCACGGAACAAAGCCTAAATCCCTCACAAAAGATGCCTACAAATGTCTTCACAAAATAAGCATATCCTAACCCTAGCCCACGCCCTCACTTATATAATGTTTAGGCGTGGTGCATACAACAAAACTAGCAAAACTTATTGTGCATAAAGAAACTTTGCCCAAATAGTCGGTGCACACAGCAATTGCTCCTTCGGCCTCCTCTCGTACGTAATGATCGCATCAGTTTGTTAGGTTAATCTATTTATTAAGACAATATAATAAACCATATCATGAGCATATTTTCTCTATGAACCCTTTTTGCGATATTATTTGACCCATAACCCATTCCGACTCAACTATTTCATTAAATCAAATCTATTACAGACCTGACTAATTTTGATATTATCATCACCACTAGGGAAGCATGATAATCGATAAGAGGCAACTTTAAAACGATTTTCTACTAGTCTCAACTTTTCTAGTTATTCATGATCTGAAACTTAAAAATTTGTTTTGCAGAAAACTACTGGATTATATAACCTTTGATGGATACTCAATTTCAGTATAATAAATTGCTTAAAAGATGAATGCCAATGATTGTTTACTGTGTTTGGTACGTTTTGTAATTTGAATATAACTTTTATTTAATTTTTACAAGTCACGAATACCATCAATCTGATATTTCGGACCCAAAACTTACACATGCTCCAAAATTTGATACCACGAAATGCAGACAGTACGACTATTGATACCAGGATTTCAAACTTGGTTTTGACCCCCAATTCTCCATCATTTTCACCACTTGTATTTTTACATTCCAAAACATACACAGACAATAGATTTTCTTGGACATGTAATAGATTTCATCTTCCAGATTAAGTTAAGAGAAATCCAAATTAATTAACTTTCAATACCCACCTAAATATATTCAGTATAATGTGTTGTAAATTATATCTTCAATTAATTCCTTAAATTATCTCTGACATTCTAAAATAACTTGGTTCACAAAAAATCTTTATGAGCATCTTTTAGCTTGAAAAAAAAAATCATTTTATAGAGATATACTATGCGCAACACGACTCTGGACCAGTTTGGTTAATTAGTTTTGTGATGCAGGAGGATACACTGCGATATTGTGTCACATGAACCGTTTTTCTCTCTTCCTTTATGGTGATTCAATACATGCAATTCACTATAGAAATCATTCATTTTTCTATTCTTTCCCTGAACTTCCTAGTGTAATGAAATCAGAGTAGTTGCTCCTCATAATCTGTTGGTACGCAACATAACATGAATCTATTAGGAATTGTGCAAAGCTGAAAAACATGTAGTATGGGACACTAATTTTTGGTAATGTCTACGCTATCTTATTTTTGCAGGTGTTGTGGTTATTCTTGTCATGCTAATCACAACCATCCTCCTGACTTTAGTTATGATCATTATATGGAGAACCCCACCCGTACTGGTTGCGCTGTACTTCGTCTCCTTCTTCATATTGGAAGGGGTATATGTCAGTGCAGTTCTCACTAAGATCCTAGAAGGAGGGTGGGTTCCTTTCGCGATTTCGGTCATCCTTGCATCCATAATGTTCGGGTGGTACTATGGGAGACAGAGAAAAGTTGAATATGAAATGACCAACAAGGTTACACTCGAATGCCTCAGTGGGCTTTTATCAAGATCAGATGTCCAAAGAGTTCCTGGCATCTGCTTCTTCTATAGCAACATCCAAGATGGTTTGACCCCGATACTCGGGCACTACATAAACAACACCCGGTCATTGCACAAGGTAACCGTCTTCACCACCCTCCGATACCTGTTGGTGGCCAAGGTTGCTCCTCACGAGAGGATCATAATGCGGAAGCTTGGGCTTAGTGGGGTGTACGGCTGCATAATTCAGTACGGGTATGCTGATTCCCTTACCCCAGAGGGCGATGACTTTGTAAGTCAAGTCACGGATAGTTTGCAAGCCCATATCCAACAGAACTCAGACGGGCTTCCTCTTGCTTGCGTGGAAAAGGAAATTAAGGCGCTGGAAGATGCCAAGTCGCTAGGGGCCGTTCATGTCCGTGGGAAGACAAGGTTTCATCTTGGGAATGAGACAAGTCGGTTTGATAAGATTTTGCTAGGATTCTACGAGTTCTTGCACAGCAACTGCAGATCTGCTCTCCCGACAATGGGGATTCCGCTTCAGCAGAGAATGGAGATAGGAATGCTCTATAAGGCCTGAATGTTGTTTTCAGTTTAGCAGGCATTTCCCTAGTGTTAGGAGTTCACAATGCTGCAGTTTTCCTGCTGTAGAATGCGTTACAGGTTAGAATGATTCAGAGTTAAATGTAGATGAATGCCAAGCAGAAGTTTAAGCATGATGATTGACTGAACTGTATCAGCCCGTTGTTCACCCTGCTAACGCAGACGATTCTTTAATAAGCTTCCGCTAGCTTTTACCAAAACATTGCTACAACCTTCAACCTCAAGCTTTCTGGGCAATTTTAAATTCAAACAAAGATCAAGAATATGCATTACATATTTGAGCACTAGCTTGCACACAAGCCCAGTCTCAAGATCGAACATCAACCATGCCAATGGCTTACTAGTGCCTTTGTTTTCTATTTTCACAACACCAAAACCTCCACTTTGGTATATCACAAAGAAGTTTCTCTAAGAAGTTGCACAAAGATATTATTCAATCAATGGTAACAAAAGCAAGTTGCCTACCATTGTCAACGTTGTGTTCTCCTCTTCAACACTTTTTCCTTCATCTTTTCCTTCTAATTCTTAGTCTCGTTTGTAGTGTCCTTTCTTACCATAGTGATATCAAACTAAGCACTTTGATCTTTTTTCGATCTTTAAAATGGAATTATCTTTATGTACTCGACCTCACGAATTTGGCCTTTTATCGACTTTCTACAGCCATTGCCTCTGACTGTGACAGGCCAAGAGCTTTTCTTCTAAGCTCTTAATTCAATAGGCTGTTTATACTCAAACTCTTCATAACTCGATTTGGTGCGGAATTACCAAGAGACACTGTTTGGTCTGTCACTGTAAATATTAGAAGGGTGATAAGTAGTATTAAACTAACTATCGAAATTTAAGAAGATACTTGATACGACCTCCCGAACGGGCCGAAGAGAGACAGACCAATCTCACGTCCAAGGAGCTGAACTGAGCCCAAGCCCAAAAGGCCCCATCAGCGGGTCCGGGTTATCGCGGCCCAACACCGTCACCCGGTGCACTGTTGGCCTCCCGCCCTTCGAGGAAATCGCTCCCCAGATCGCGCATGCCTTAATCACCATTGAAGGGACCATCAAAGCGGGCGGGCGTGAAGGACGGGAGATGCCATGAAGGCGTTGTCGAGCGAGATTCCTATAAGGGATCAAAAGAACGGGACGCCAAAGGATCGAATCCTGAATACCAAAGTCTCAGGTATTCCACCTCTCAAGACCTTTCTTCCACCTTACATTTCTCCTCCATAACCCGGCTCGAGAATTTGCGCTTGGTATCTTCGCTAACCAAGCTCGATTCCACCAGGCACTTATCTGTCATCGTTTGACTTAAGCATCGGACTTGGTCGGAACCAAGTTCCGACCCCCCTGACGATCTTTCTCGTCTGTGCAGATCGAAGGAGACATCAACTGGCCGAAGCCACCCTTCAGCGCTCCTTCGTTCGAGTCCGAACGCTCCCGAGCCCAAGCCCGTTCAGCCGATTGTTCCAGGAAACCATTGCTCTTCCAAAGCTGCCCTTTGGCACATCGACTCACAGATCCACTCCTTCCCGCCCAAGCGAACGCTCGGATAACCAACCCCGGAGGCCGCACGCATCACACGTGACCGCGACGACCCCAGACCTTCAAACTATCAACCAGTGGTGAGAAAACACCCCGAAACATCTAGCGCCGTCTGTGGAAAGCGACGAGTGTAAATCCACGTCAAACAACCACACCGAAAATGACATGCCCGCGCGCCAAGGGACAAAGGAGCACATCCGCGGCAGCGCCCGCACCAAACTCTGCCAAAGTCCACCTTTTTAAGGCCACCAAATGCCTGTCCCAAACCAAGGAACTAAGGAACTGAGCATCCTGTGATCAATAGCTGTGGAGATAGACCGAGAAAAGACTGGAGATTGCCCTTAGCCCATCTGCTTTTCCGAGGAGGACTTGGAGGGGGGTCGAGCTGCCGCACGATGACGCGTTGGTCGTCTCGGCAATCATTGATACATCCCTGGTCCGATGACTGCTTGTCGTCATGTGAAGTTCGTGTGACATCCTGTTCATGTCAACATTAGAGAAGATGGGGTTGCGAGTGGACGACCTTGAGCCATGTTCGGGTCCCGTGGTCAGCTTCACGGGACATTCTACTCCGATTATAGGAATGATCCGCCTTCCAGTGATGCTCGGGGAGCCTCCCCACTCAATCACTCTAACGATAGAATTCATGGCCTTGAAAGTCGGGTCGGCTTATAACGGGATAATCGGCCGGTCGCTCCTCAACGCGACCGGGACTGTAGTCTCGACCCTCCATCAAATGGTCAAGTTCAGGACCCCGGAAGAAGTCGAGAGGATGAATGGTGATCCAGCGAGATCGAGAACCTGCTACCAGCTGTCTAGCCAGGAGCGTGATACGGAACAGTACAACCCGATGGACCTTCTCGATTAGAGAGGGGGCTCGGATAACTCGAGACCCATTCTTGTCGAGAAACTAGAGCTCATTCCCATCACCAGCGTGGAAGGCAGGTTTGTATCTATCGGATCGGAGCTCAACCCTGCTATGAGGGATGAACTGATCGGATGCCTGAAAGTCAACCTGGACGTCTTCGCTTGGTCACCCGAGGACATGCTTGGCGTGAACCCCTAAGTAATCACTCACCAACTACACGCCGACCCCAACTTCAAGCCGATCAGGCAAAAGAAGTGAAACTTGGGTGGCGAAAAGATGAGGGCCACGGCCGAGGAAGTTGAGCGCCTACTCGAGGCTGGATTCATCAGATAAGTCTGGTACCCCGACTGGCTAGCCAACGTAGTAATGGTGAAAAAGTCAAGTGGCAAGTGGCGAATGTGCGTAGACTTCACTGACCTCAATAAGGCCTGCCCCAAGGACAGCTATCCACTGCCCCGCATCGACCACCTTGTAATCAGTGACTCGGGCTACGAGATGCTCAGCTTCATAGATGCTTACTTTGGATAAAACCAGGTTCATATGGACCCGAAAGATGAGGAGAAGACATCATTCATCACTGATCGTGGGACATTCTACTACATAAAGATGCCCTTCGGTCTGAAGAATGCAGGGGCAACCTATCAAAGAATGGTCGATAGAGTCTTCAGCTCTCAGATTGGGAGGAACCTGTAGGTTTACGTGGACGACATGTTGGTCAAGTCCAAGAGCCCGGTCGACCACATCGTCGACCTCCAGGATTCATTCGAACAATTGCAGAAGCACAACATCAGGCTCAACCCCACGAACTACACATTTAGGGTGAAGTCTAGAAAGTTCTTGGGCTTCATGATCACCAACTGTGGCATCGAAGCTAATCCGGACAAGATTGATGCTCTGATCAACATGAAAGAACCAACCACTATCAAGGAGCTGCAGAGGCTGAATGGCCGGATCGCGGCCCTAGGGCGCTTCCTGTCCAAATCGGCAGAAACATTGCTCCCGTTCTTCAGGGTCCTGAGAAGGGCCCTTGCCGAGCCGGGCGGGAAGAGAAAAGCCGTAGAGTGGGACGCGAGGTGTGCCCAGGCATTTTCCGAATTGAATGGGTACCTTCGCAGCCCCCCGCTCCTCTCCAAGCCTAAGGAAGGGGAACCACTGAGCCTGTACTTGGCTAGCACCGGGGAAGCAGTGGGCTCGATGCTAATCAGAGAAGACGTAGGGATACAGAGACCAGTGTACTACACCAGTCGAGTCATATGAGACGGGGAGGAGCGATACAACCCCATGGAGAAATTAGCATACGCCCTCGTCCTCTCGACACGATGACTCCGACCTTACTTCCAAGCCCACACCATCCTGGTCCTGACCGACTCCCAGCTCGAGCAAAACCTCAAGAGGTTGGATCAGATGGGGAGGATGCTGAACTAGGGGGGGTCGAGCTGAGTGAATTCGACCTCAGATACAAGCTGAGGACGACCATCAAAGGGAAAGCACTGGCAGACTTCCTCGTCGAGTGTACCATTGGCGACACGACGCCCCCGACGGGGCAGACTTGGACATGGTAACACCTGACCCCATATCCCCCTTTTTGACTAACAATTCTCCCGATGATCGACCATATGACAAGGATGCGTGGGTCATCCATGTGGATGGATTTGCAACCAAGGCAGGCAGCGGAGCAGGCATCGTCATCCGATCCCCCGACGGGAACATGATGCGCCCAGAATTAACCTCAAAACCCACCTTGTTATAACACGAATCACACGGAGATAAATCCCACTAATGGTGCCAAGGGCTAGATGCGTTCCTAAATTAACCCCAGAAATTACCGCAAGTGCATGTTGTCAGGCTTTGAAGTATAGAAAGATGTTGAACTCATGGAAGGTGATGTCAATTAACTTGGGTATTTTCTAGATCTCAGAACAATGTCAGTGAGCGTATTTAATTCGGTTGTCACAAAATATCTCTTATCAAGATTATCAACAATATAAAAAGACTATGGCATTAGGACTCACCACTAGGATCGTCGGATGTCAATGCTAGGTTAGGGTTCTTACGTTGAATTGTCTTTATTAGGGAGTGATTGTCGCATCTAAAATGTACAACTCATGGCCAACTACCGTTGTACCACACGTCTAACGTATCTCGTGCTTAGCCCTACCATCGTGGATGGCTTTGCACGTGATCTGTGCATTACGATCGACAACTATACTCAATCTCTACTCACGCCACTATCGTGGATAGAGCTTCAATCTGTGAGTTGGTGGCTCTCATTGACGCTACTGTCGTAGTCATCAATGAGTAATATAGGATGTCCGTAAATCCCGTTAAAGTGCACGCCACTATCATGGTCACGAACTCTAATTGGATTCACTAACATACTAATTAAATTCATAGGAAATCTGTCCAAAGTGCATGCAACTATCGTGGTCACGAACCCAATTTTGAATCTCCTCCAAACTTGGTTGGATCAACCAAATCACATCCCTTTTATACCAAAACAACATAAAATCCTAACTTTACATCTAAATCCTAAAATCCTAGAGCTAATCCATTAGCCCAAGAAAAGACTACTCATGGATCATAGAGATGACAATAGAAAATTCGATAAAGGCTAGAGAGATAAACATCGCAATTGAAGACATTAAATAAAGCATGTAAAGGGAGAAGATCGTTACCAAAACGTCGTAGATCAATAAGCACATGCAGAGAATTAAGGGCCCAAGATTCTAAGCAAAAGTGACTAATAAAAATATGAACTTTGTCTTCTACAAAATAGCGACGGCTAAGAGCTCTCTTCCCTAAAACTAAAACTAAAGAAAAGTAGTCTCTCTTTAACAAAGGGTTAAAATTCTACTTATATACAAGGGGTATGGACCATACAAAAATCAGAAAATCTGGGCACTTGGGCCAACTAACTAATCTGGTCGTGGCGCCCTACTCGGTCGAGTAGCGGTGCCGCTCGGTCGAGCTGACATGCGGCTTCGCTTTGCTGCTTCGTTGACTCTAGGCTGATCCGGGCTACTCCGTCGAGTAACCCTCCACTTGGTCGAGCTACAGTAAGCCTGAACTCTCCTCCAAACACTGTTCTGTTTGGTGGCGAATTGGGTCGAGTAGATGGCCTGCTCGGTCGAGTATGCTTGGTTGCTTGGTCGAGCTACAGTGCTTGGAGAATGGCTCAGAATAGTCGCTCTGTTTGGATACAGCTCGGTCGAGCTGGCTGTCTGCTCGGTCGAGTGGGGGGTGTTCGTTTTCGTTGTGATTTCTTTGTGTCAGCTGACGTGCGTTTATATTTTATATATTCACACACGTCTTCTCCGTCGTTAACCGTCTCTTTTCGTTATTTCGTTTCTGTTTCTTTGTGTTTTTAGTTTCTTTTTACTTTCGTTGAGTTTATGTGTAACGCCCCGTTCTCTAGGATACCCGGGAAGTGCGAATCCGTCCCAAGTATTCATAGATCAACGAGTGTTACGTAGAAAGAAAGGAAGGAAGGGAGCAAAAAGAACACTGCAGGTCACCACGCATGTGCTGGAAAGTACAAGTAAAACTCCATCACAGATATAACACTCAGAAATAAACAAAAGTACAATATTTCATTTATTTAATACATTGATACAATCTTTTACATACACCATCTATTCAAGGGGTACAAAAGAGGGAAGCTACACTAAGACAACGATAATCTTATACAACTCCAAGTCCAGTTCCAACTAATACAATACCAACATTTTCATCCTCACAACTCTAGGTACAAAGGTCTACCCGAAAAAGAAACACCAAAAGTACAAGTCTCTCATCATACGCCTCGCCATCCAATCCTACAACTGTTCACCAACTCCAAAGCTCCAGCCTCTAACTCCAACCTCCAACGCACACAACCTGAAAGTCAACGGGGACACGTCAACGCATGACCCAGTAGAAACACCTAACACTCAAGTAGAACCCAGTTTTAGAACTGGTCTGCCTATCTTGGGAGGGTGATCTAACAAGTAAGGTTCATGGTGCATAAAAGTGATCACATTCCAACATGCGAACTTAGTTATGAGAACTTGCAAAACATGCATATGAAACCATATTATGAAATGCAGATATTGAAAGGAAGCATAAGAACATGTTACCTTGGGATAGCAACATTAAAGTAAACAAAAGTAAGGAGACATGCGATAACAACATTTATAAATTAAAGACAATTACTATAAGTTGTTGATTCACATGTTTGGAACTCGTGTAAATCGTAGGACGCTAAGGAGGCGGACTTCACCCAGGGTGGGTGAAAAAGTGGTACCACTCCAACGACACGAGCACTGGAGGGTCCTCTCGTAACTCCGTACCCGACTGGACAAGGTATCGGAGCGAGACTCATCTCGGTTTTTCTGTCAGACAAACGGAGAAAACAATCATTTACCGTCATGGTGCGTCACGAGCGCACCAGCGGCCTCTCTAGCCCTCTTAAACTCGCCTTCCAGGGGTGACACATTGGGCGAGATAATCGTACTGCCGTCCGCTCCTTAACACCTAAAATTTACCCGTGTTTCCTCCAAACCCACATCTGGAGTCTCACCCAAAGAAGGGACCGAGGCCTCCGATGTCAGACTCTCTGCTCACTCTCAGTTTTTACAACATTTTATCGTTTCATCGTCTAGCGGCCTCTACTACCGCTTTTACATCTTTCCATTACTTTCATCACTTCACCGATGTCGTGTTTTAAACAACGAACATCGTCTTTCCATTCACTTACTTACATCCTTTTCCAAAGTGAAAACATTTCATGAACTTCCTCACAAAAACGCATCTCAAGAGTGTACTATTGTGAGCACAAATAGCATAACAAATTTAACTTAAGTTAGCCATATTTCTCATCTTCATCATCACATAAGACATAATATATGAACGGATTAATAACTGAAATTGAATAAAACATAAATTGACAAAGTCTGGCAATTAACATGATCAAATTCAGCTTAAGACAAAAATACAACATAACAATTTCTAAGCAAAGTTAACACATGAATCTGTCTAAACTGTCACAACAGAAAGAATGCTACTTCCGACCTATCTACAGTCAGATTTAGCTTCTGGTCCATCTTCAAATTTGTAGATCTATGGGTTCTACATAAGCATACCAAATTTCAGAGAATAATTCCAAGTATATGAATTATGGTGATTTTTCTCATAACAGGCACATTTTCAGTCTACAGAAACAGAAACTGGGGCATTTCCAAGTCCAAATTACTACCAGTTAAAGACAGAGTAAAAATTTGGAAAAATTATGGGCTGAAGATCTTGAAGCCAGCTCTCCAAAGGCACCAAGATCATTACGTTTCATTAAGTGTGCATGGTTTTCTACTCATTTTACTGAAGGGTGTCCAGACTGTCCAAAAACAAACCAGTTTCAGAAACTGAATTTTTACCCTAGTTTTCAGTTCGAATTTGCAAAACTTGTAAACCTGAAAGTTATTAAGGACTACAATATGAGCAACATATATTGTTTTCAAGCATTTCCATGTAGCCAATTAAGTACATCAAGCTACCAAAGTTTCAGCCAATTCTGTGTAAATTTCAGCATGTTGTTCATCTAGCTAATAATTCACATAACATATTAACATAAATGGAATTCCTAGTCCTAAAACTAAATCCTACTATAAGTGATAGGAACTTCTACCTCCAAAAGTCCTTCAAAATTTTCTTTGGCCCTTCTTATTTCCTTAATGAATTTTTTGTCTCCTAGTCTCCTTCTTTCAAGCTTCTAACTAGACTCCAAAGGTTGGATTTTGGGAGTAATTTTAAGGGGAATTTGGTGTTTAGAATGATGATGAACAAGGGGGTGTTCTTGGTGGTGGAGTGGGTGGTGTTTTGGGAGGAGAATGGTGGTGGGAGGATGAACAATGGAAGAAAGGGGAGTGGAAACTTTTTGGCCTGGATGATGGTGGAGAGGGGAGAGTGAGAATGAGAGAGATTTTTTTTGATTTTGTTTTTCTTTTGCCTTGATATTTGTTTCCCCAAATTCCTCTCATCAACACACTTGGTTAACTTAATCACCATGTGTTTACTCTTTATCATGCAAGATGATACCTTATAAGCTAAGGTGTCATGGTTAAATAATTTTGAATTCGTATTTTATGAAAAATAAAAATACATGATGAAATACTTTATACACCTTAAATACATGGTATTCATCCAAATACTCCTATTTACTAATACCAAATGATTAGTTTAAAAATCTTTTAAAAATAATTCCTACACCAAATAATTAAAAGAAAAATACTAGCATACTCCCAAAAATTATACGTACGTATTTACGCCAAAATACGTATAAATACGCGTATATTAAAATTGGGGTCATTACATTCTACCCACCTTAAAAACAAAGTCCGCCCTCGGACTTTCTATGCTAAGGGTCTGACTGGAGATTGATAGTCTAAGGGTTTCCCTACCCTAGAAATACAAACAACGCTATATGTATATACAATACACTCATGTATACATGCACTATACCGTAGATTATACACATATATATACACATTCCTATCCAAAGATATAGGTATATACATAGACAAATCATCACAACACATACATAGTACTATACATTCCACGTTCATCCATATACATATATGTACTCACATATATATCTATATGGACATGAGAACAGTCACATATATGTACAGACTAATATGTACACACATGCTAGTACACCTATTAAGGATAAATAGGTGCTCAGACCTTGGTTTTGACCAAATCCCCTCCGATGCTTAAGTCAGACTTGGTCTGATAAATGCTCGGTGGAATCAAACTTGGTTCATGGAGAGACCAAGCTCGAGTTCTCGGCCGAGCTGTGGAGGAGAAATATGAGGTGGAAGAAGGTCTGTGAGGATTTGATATACCTAGGTGTCAAGTATCCAGAATTCGGCCCCTTTGCGTTCTGTTCCCTGGGTCCATTATAGGAGTCCCGCATGTCTACGTCTTCATGGCGTTTGTCACTTCTTCCCTCGTCCCCGGCAGCACCGATGGTCCCTTGATTGACGATCAAGGCAATCGTAATGGCGGCTTTTAATGCCAATTCAGGGCGGGCACGATCTGGGGAGCGGTTTCCCCCTTCAAGCTGGGTCAACCGTCTGTTGAATGGCGGTCCTGGGCCGCTACCTCCCAACCCGCTCCTGTGTCCCCTTTGGGCCGGAGCCCAGTGCAGTCCTGGGCCTAGTGGTCGGTTCGCCTTCCTCCAGCCCACTCTGGGGTTGTATCACAATGTTTTGAGCTCTTAAAATACTAATAAATCTTAGATTAATGTGGAGTAATTTTGGATATTTTTGTATAACTTTTTTTCAACAGCATGGACACCCAACATATAGCATAACCTGTATCTTCTGATTGATGAACTTGGATTTTACCGTCTCAAGTTGTTAGTTAGCCTCTACTGTAAGGTGTGACTAACAAGTAACAAACAAGATGCAATTAATTTGGGTTCATGAAGGGTAGAGTCTGGATGTGAATATAGGTACAGCATATGGGCTGACATATCGTTAATTTTGGCCCAGAATTGATCCACATAAACCTGGCCTGGAGTGGGGGCAGTGTATAACAAAGTAATTAGGCCGAAGTTGGCCCAATGTTAAACAGAGATCGAACAGCCCACATGTAGATTTTTCTGGGAATGGGCCGTAGCATGGTGAAGGCTTTGAACAAAGAATTGTCTGTTGATGCCAAGCGCAAAACAATTGCCTACCACCCGTGATGAAAATGGCCCGGGCTGGACCGATGGCGCCCTGTGCTCGAAAAAGCCCGTCATTGACCTTGGCCATGGCAAAAAATGGGCTCCCATTCGGCCTTTCTTTAAGGCCTTGGCCTTTTCGGGTTAGGGTCCAGACGAGGAGCATTCACTGCCCAGACCCTGGTCACAATAATTTTTAAAAACATTTTTGGCATGCGGCCTTGATCGCGGCCGCTGCTATTCTTCGAGTAAGGTTGGGTGGGAGACAGAAGCACCGTCCGGACCATTTCTGCTCATTGCAGTCACATCCAAGGTTCTTCGCACCTAGGCAATTCCAAGACCCTTGTGCCTTGGACTGCACTGCCCGGCCGCCCAAAAGCCCGCCCAATGACCCAAAACTCAAAATGAGCAAATGAGTCCTGGATTGGAGTCAGGTGGTGAAATATCTACCATGTATCACCCTTGTCAGTTTTCTGTCATGGACGTCTCGTTCTTTATATCATTCTAATTTTTACACTCTCTGTCGTGGTTTAAGCACTTTCCTCCTCTTGAAAAGAAATATAGGCCTGCTGGCATGGCATGTAATAGTCAATTCCACCGTCCACTAGACTTTTGTAATAGTCCAGCTTCGTACCTTTCCGGCATGAACGGAATATCTCAGAGAGGCCGTATTTTCTGTTGGTTGATAATAATGGAATGGTTTCATTATCTGGAATGAAGAACATTTCCATCCAAAGGATCAGTCCAATAATACCACTCATTGGTAAATACCTCTTCGTGAATTTCCGTTATTAGAGTAATATTGAACATCATAACTACGAATAAGAATGAAATGGCAATAGCTCATATATGAACTACCGGGGAGATCATATAAGTGGAGTAGTCGAGACCTACCAAAAGAAGTAAACATGAAGCGTCGTGAAAGAATGGGGCGGGAAACGAAAAGGAATGTACGGATTTTTAGCACGTACAAACATCAAACCATAGACCAAAGCAGGGATCGACGAAACAGAAAGCATCATGCTACGTCGTCCTTCTTTGAAATGTACCTTGAATGCAAACCGTCACCCCGATGACCTTCGCCACCAAAGCATCACCACAGCTTCCAAAGCTGTCATCTTGTCTTTTCAAAATAAGATCTTCCTCCCCTGCCCGTGAATCCAGCATCTTTCCTTCCATTCCAGTAGAATTATGTGTTTTGGTCTGTCAACCATCTTACGGGCGAGGCGTCTCTCTGGCCAGTTTCGAAAAGGCTGTCAGCATGGAGCGGGCTGTCAGGCGGCAAGCAGCTAGGGGATTTGAAATAGGGGTATGCATGTCATGGCCCGAGTCATGCTTAAATGTCGGTTTAAATTAGATTTAGTGAAAGCTGTGGTCTAATCTAACCTAGCCCTAACTAAGAAAGTTGGGCCAAGGAATCGGTGTCATTAATAGAATTAAACAACTTTGCCGATGCCCT